>JAFIDM010092021.1:0-14495 GCA_023159025.1 Thereuonema tuberculata
GTCAAGTTGTTGTGTGCAGCGAATGCAGTTTTGTAGAGCAAGGCGATGGAAGGCACGCGGATAGATAAGTGTGATTCCACATTTGATTGCAATAAAATTATTGCACGTAAACTCTTTTTCTGCCGATATTTGTTAGATAAATTAAACAATATGCAAATTAAGAAACAGAAACGTCACAATTCACCCTTAGCGGCCGACATTTGAACAATTTTTGTTTTGTTCCGAAATCGACACAATCAGGAAAGAATGTGTTTTCCAATTGAGCGATCTAAACGCCTCCTCTTTAATTTGGATCGCCCGGTATCTTTGCAAGCAGTTCAAAGGTTTATAAGTATATAATTCGAAAACAAACAATGCAAATTTTCACAATGAATTTTTTTGATAATCTATACTGTTTGAACTGGAGGAGAAAATTTGATTTGTTATATAATTAAATTTGTTATATAAAGGAATGTACGAAAATCTTCTCCATCATACAGATAAATCAGAGAAGAAACGTTCTTATCCGATCGGACAAAATTTGAACGAGTTTTTGAAGATATATACTGTATTTAAAATAGCATTCCAAATATGATGAACGTTTTGCCGAAAAGAGATGAAACATATTTCTTTAATTTGAAACACAATAAAAAAAATAGATGGAGGTGAAACTTTCTTTTAACAGTCTTTACTTGTTCGTTTTTCAATGATTCATAATTAAAAATGAAAGAAAAAAAGTTCTCTTCGACCCAAAGGTGTTTCTGTGGAATTTGATTGGAACTCGCCCTTTTCCAGTAAAACAAAGCTAGCAGGTGTGTTTTCTTTCTAATTGAACCCATTAAAATATCATTTTTTCAGGCGTCTGTACTTTATTTGGTTCAAGTAAAGTGTCATTGAATGTCTGATGTCACTAAATTCATATCTGCCGTTTGCTGTAGCCGTAGCTATAAGGTGTTGATTTTGCCGCCTTTGGAATAAACAAGTATTCGGCAATTCAAATAAAGAAGGTAAGAATTTTAGTCGAATAACTTTAAGTATATTGTAATGGGCCCCGTATTTAAGTAAAAAGCCGTTTCTGTAAGCCAAGGTGCAGGGTTCAATCCCCTATCTGAGATAGGGGAGAAATAATAGCGATTATTTCTTCATCAGATGGGTCGAAGAGTTGATCCTCTGGTTTGATTGTAAGTTCCAGATGGATTAAAGAACGTGTTTGTTTGATCTCAACTAAGGGAATATTTCACACAGAAACGTCGTCTGATAATCTTCGCATTTTACCTTGCATACATTACATCTAATTCGAATCTCATATAATCTCTAATATTCTTATACAATTGGCATTGAAAGCAGGTATTGTAGTTATTTCTGTAATTATTTTTTTACTTAAACATTTCTCCTTGAACAATAGATCTATTTGGAAATACCACTTTCATAATAGGTATCATCTAAAGAGTTAGATTGTTATAAATTCTGTTTTTGCAAAAATAGGGAAAAATTCAAAATACGTCGTTAATGAAGATAATAACAATAAGATTTTTGCTCTCCCTCTTTCGAACATCCAGAACACCCTGTGGGTATGACCATGTAACTGAGCATTTATCTAGTTTAACTTTAATATGTAGATTAGATTAGATTAATTGAAAGTGGGTGGCATGACTGCCGAGCACGTCGACCTGAAAGATCTTTTGTACTATCCCACGGAAACAACGACAGACGGAGAGAAAGACTGAGAAAGGATGGTGTGAGAAATGCAGGGGAAACGGGAGAACCCCGGGAAAACCTGCCCAGCGCGGATCGCGACCATCAACGAAACCCTCATGAGAACCGAACCCGGGACTCAGAGGTGGGAGGCCAGTGTCTTAGCGACATCGCCAACCGCGCGGCCAACCTTTATATGTAAATGAAAGCTTCGGCGATTCCTCCTAAATCCGTTCTGGTAGGTCCTTGTCCTGGGGGTGGGCAACGTGAAGTAGGGGATTTCCTTCGTGGGTTCCAAGCCGCTACGGTAGACTTGAAGGCCTAGCAGGAACCCTGAAAAGCGGCAGACTCCAGAATAGTGAATCATAATGGCCCTGCAGCGTCATTATTGGGAATAAGTGAGACGGAAGTGTTGTAAACTTGGCCAACGATTCATAGATTCCGCTCGGTAGGCAACGGATAGTTTCTATCCTAATCAGAAGGTTATTGCCCAGGTGAAGAAAGCACGGGAAACATACTTCACTATTCTTTCCTTGTAAAGCAGCATAAATGAAGGGCAGAAGACAGAACTGCTTGGCGAAATTGTTGTGCTGCCTTCAACAATTCAGTCTCTGGACTGAAGCATTAAATGATGATGTAAACGAATTCCATTTATACGTTACATTATTTATTTAAATACCTAGGTTCTATTTGGAATTATAATTACTTAATTACAGATGTGCGTCGATTTACGACCGTCCAACCTACTACTGTTCGTGTTTACGACATAGTTCCTGTAGTGTCTGTTTACTAAAAACAAATTACTATCTATGATAATTTGCTACTAATCGTGCAGCGAGTGAATTATGTTTTCATATTATGTCTGTATAAAGGTTTAACTGCATGTGTGTAGCAACATTATACAGGGTGGGCAAAGTAAAAGAGGCCCGGAAAAAAGCTTTTTCATAGCCTCGGGCCTCATTTATTTTGCCCACCCTGTATTATATACTGTATATTTAAACCCTCATATAAGTTTATTAATCGATTTACTATCACCTGGTCATCAGGTGATAAGTCGGCGCACACCTGTATTATTTATTTCTGGAATTGAATTACAGTAGCACCTCGATTATCCGTCACCTACGGAACCTGAGGATGGTCGGAACGCTAAAAGGGTCAGATAATCAGCTGAGAATGAATTAAGCCATTTACAAGTAGACAAACGATGTATTTAAGTAAAAAATACTCTACTGTAACTTAAGGACTATACAGTGTACGTTACAAAAGCCAAACACATAAAGAATAAAAATGTGTTTAAGTTATAAGTAAAGAATGAAAATATGTTTAAATCACTGTACACTGAACAGGTCAGCAGACTTCCGTCAACTAATCGATAAAACGAGCATGACTCAGGCAGGAAACAAAGAAAGGACTTCGGAGACATCTGCTTGGCTTGTTGTGACAGGAAAACAAACTGATAACGCTGGCGCGCCGCTTGTCTAGACATGGTCGGATGACGTGGGGAGTCGGTTGATCCGAGGTCGGGTATGAGAGGTGCCACTGTATATAGTTTTATTATATCGTTTTCTGTCTTATACAGAGTTAAAAATTTCTTTAATAGATGAATTATTTAATAAAGTACTATAATTTGTAATTATTATACTTTGTAGACTTCAGTGGATTAATTTGTTTTGAACCAGAATTTCTGACAGAGAATTACTAAAACAATTAAATGTGTATGAAGAACGTCTTTAATGTTTACGTTGCCGTTTCACTTTTTTTTTTGGTTTTTAAGTGTATTTTAAACAGAAAAATACACATTCTTTTAAGTCATAATTTAAACTCACTATCTGATCAAATGATATTATTATACAAAATTACATAAAACTAGTGATATAAACAGAACCTTACCCTTAATTGCATAAATACAAGAGTAAGTAATCCTTGAAGACCAGAAAGAATAAAAGAACTTGTAGACACTACAGTTTTAAATTTTGAGACGTGCAGCATCTGTCCTACTGATATTATTGCAACCATATTCAATGTCGTTGCTAAAGCAATGACGAAGATAAAGAGATTATATCCAGAAATGAAACTGAAGGTCTTGTAGCTCAAACCAAATGCCGAAGAGCTTCTTACATTTTGCAATGGTAAAAATCCGAGAACTTTTGCTACGATAGTGATGGGGTGTAATTCTGAATAATTAGGTTTCGTCGATTCAAATATTTTTATTTCACGCTTCTTACTAATTAGAGATGAACAAGAAATCTTAGCCATTTTCAAGTACCGTTTGCTTAACGTAAAATTAAAGTTCTACGAAACATTAAAAACGTAAATTGCTCATTTGTTGATTCGTAATAATAAAAATTGTTTATTTTATTTAATTTCAGGAGCAGAAGAGGAGCAGAAATAACATCTATTATAAGCGAACTACTCTGGATCTCCGTTCAGACCAGGACCTTGTCTTAAACTAATAGCCTTTCTTTAAATGTACATTATGTCTTTGCAATATATTTGTAATACTCATAAAATTTAGCTGAATTTCTCATAATCCCTGATTTCTCAGTAATTTTAGAACACAGTTAAATGTAGTTTTGAATGTTGCTATTAAATACCAACTATGCTGTAGCACCATCCACACATGTCTGTATAGCAACCAATCCTTATTCAATTGAGAAAGGTAAAAAGGAAATGTTACTTCAGAAAAAAAAAACTGGCCAGAAGTGAGCTTAAGGCTAAGTAAATAAAATTTTCATTTAAAGTTATAATAATTGAAGATCATTACATATACTCTGTAAGTAAACATAATCTGTTTTAAACTGACATTTTTTCACGACGCAATATGAGAATTCCATATTTCTTCCTAATTTCTTCTCTTCTGGAACTATTATTATAAATCCACAACATACTCACATAAATAAATGTGATTAAACATACATTTATTCAAAGAAATTTTCGAAGAGATATAACACGTCTCTTCTTCTTCAGCATTATATCTCTTCGAAAATTTCTTTGAATAAATGTATGTTTAATCGCATTTATTTATGTGAGTATGTTGTGGATTTATAGCAATATGAGAATAACAAATAAATTATTTTTTTCCCTGACATTTTTAATCATTGCCTCAGTTGAAAGAATATCTTTCCAAAAATAGGTTATTAAGGAAAAGTAATAATTATCAATAAGTTATTAGAGTTGATGATACAGGTTATTAAACATTAATGTTGGAACAACAAATGGACTTTATTAACTCTGTTTCTGATAGAAGAATAATTCAAAGAATGCTGGCGAAGGGGAGGAAAGCAAATAAACCATGGGCAATATAAAAATAGCTGTTCGCCGAAAACTGAAACAACTTCTAAAATCTTTTGCACGAGATTATAAACTTTCTTACATTAAACAAAACAAGAATGCACATAATTACACAAAAATTCACTGAGCTATTTTTGGTATTTGTACTGGGAATAAGAGACAGTACTGTTTCGCATAAGTTTGTCTGTTTTGTGTATTGTTGTACTTCACTGAGCTGGGTATACTGGACGGATCGGACTGTTGAGAGTTCAGAAAGTCGAAATAGTACCGTCTCCGATTCCCAGTACCCATACCAAAAACAGCTCAGTGAATTTTTGTTTAGTTATGTGCGTTCTTGTTTTCTTTTAATGTAGTGAAATTGAACGTGCCTTAGAACATTATTTCTACCAGTCTTTCTACTGCATAATAGCTACGCGATCCTTTTGCAGAAATGTGTTCGACTTGCGAAAGATAATACTGTGTATACACAAGGTATTTCGTCACGAGCCGACAATCTTTACCAGCGGGTGATATTCGGGTGATTATTCAAACGAAAAAACGTAATAAACAACATAGGTCAATTCGGCTTTGTTCCCGAGATAAGGACATTTTGTTGCATAAAGCTTCAGAATGAAAGTTATCTGATTACCATTCAATAATATGTTGATTTATTGATCTGAAGATTTATTGATCTCTAAACATTGAAATCTAATGGTGATATCTCTTATTTATTCTAATGAGGAATGAGCCTATAGCTTAAGAGACTGACTTGTGATCTAAAAAACGCAATCATAATCAAATCATGAAATCTTTCACAGGTAATTGTTCAAACTGTCTATCTCGATTCTGTAAATTGGCTGTCTCGTGTATTTCCAGCGATTGCATCCATGAAACATCGGCAATATCCGTAAGACTAACAGCATTTCTCGTGGAGCCCGTATTTCTAGCTTGTCATTCGTCTACATTCTTGATTTCATACAACGTCACAGATAGAAATCTAATGTTGAAAGGTCTCGTGACCGAGGAGACCATAGTATTGGTGCACCTCATCGTATCTATCGAATGACGTCATAGGTTGTACCCTGTGGACAAATACATCCCTGTGAACAAATAGCAGAAACAGAACAATAAAGGACCTCGGATTGATATTTCATGTTCGGTTATTTCATGTTCCCACGATAACTACATCAAGTGGCATTTCAATTCCTATCTAGGAAATTAAGTATCTCGAACCATGATGTATTTTATATTTTTTTTGTCATGAGACGAAAGTTTGTCGGTTTCATGACGAAGCACCTAGTGTATAATCTGTATCATAACCAAATAACATTTCCCTAGGAGATGGTGGCTCTCATGTACCACGATATTGGGGCCCCATAGGTTCAAGTGGAATTAAGCATAATTTTTTGTTTATAATACAAAAGAGAACGGATGAAAAATTCTTACTGATAACGGAACCATTATTATTATTCTCTAATACTGATTGATTCAGAAATTTGTAACTAATTTCTCTGACTTAGGATTTGTTTCTGATTATTTTCCCCAATACAGAAACACTAACATTTTTTTTTCATTGTTTGTAACGTGCAAACTTTTTATTCATCTCTTTGATTGCAGTTTTTCTTATACGATATTTGACTTTCTGTTCATATAGATAATAATGTCATACTTGTGTAGTAGTATCTTCGAAATATTAGAAACAGGATTTATTAAATGATTTGGTTGATAAACTAAAATTTAAAAGTATAATTTGTACTCAGATATTTATTTCTTTCATCTAATATCTATACAATGAATTTACATAGATACAATGAAAGAAAAAAAAATATCTGTTTGTTACGATGACTCCATCTTGAATAAATATTATATACATTACTACCTCATAAAGAAGATAATTTTCTCTTTTTTGTATGACTGTCCATTACTAATATTTTTGAAAGTAGGTTAATAATCAATACTACGGCACCTTTTAAGTATTATTAAAGTTACTTTTATTAAAATTACATTAATCTAGTATTTTTGCAACAAGTACGTCATCTTTAAAAACACCCGTAATAACGGAAATTCTAACAGTAAAAAATAAGGTTTTTAACTGAATTATCATAACTTAATTACTGTCTTCACATCTGGAAGATTAACTTTAAATAACTTAAAATAAAAAATAAAATGTGTTAACAGAAAACCAATTTTAAAAAAATCTTGAAATAGCAATTACCTTCGGTATCAAAGTGTACAATTAAGTTATTGAAGAATTGCTTAAAAATTTTCAAGTAATGAATAAATTTACTAAGTTATTAGCAGATTGTGAAAAAAAAGGGTTTTATTAACGTTAAAAAAGTCTAATTTTATTTCATTAAAGAAAAATTATTATCAATTAAATGTTTGTCTTTCTCGCTAGATGGCTCCACCTTCCATTTCTTTGTTAAAAGTTATTTTTTGAACAGAAGGTTATTTTAAACAAAATTCTCAATAATATAAACATTAAACATTTACTAAATAAATAACTGAAGAATAAATTTAGGACTTTTAACAACAGAAATGAAAATCTAATACAAAAATAGGAAGCACTTTTCTATTAACAGGTTCTATTTACTTTATAAATTATTTAAAATTAATCTTCAAGTAATGTTAGTACTTCATTCCTAATGCAATATTGAAACATATTTTATATATAATTCAGAATTACAATTTATACTTGATATTAGATTACTCAGTTTTTCTCATAAAAACGTAATTTTGGAAATAAGCTTTCACATCTGAAAGAATGACTTTAAATAATTTATAAGAACAAATAAAATGTGCTAGCAGAAAACCAATTTTCTGTTAGCTCATTTATTAGCAATTCTTGGAAAAATCATTTAATTATCATGAACACAGAATAAGTGCTCAATTTGAAAATTTTGTTTTCTATTATTCTTTTATTTAGGACAAACACTACATTCATTATGTTGTTTCAAATATGTTAACAATTGACAGAAGCATTTAAAAACCATGATATTAGTATTAATTGAAGCAAATCAAGTAAAATTGTAATATGTAAAAGATATTTTGCTAATAATATTTTTTTAATAGTATTAAGTGTTTTGCTCCTTGTTGAATTTCACTGTGCTTTTCTTCACAGCAATTAACCCCAGAAAGCTTTAGCTGAGGATGATTAAACAAATTCGAAGCAATCGATTTGAAGTTCCGGAACTAATTGTAAGCAATACGGCAATTTTGGTCATAAATGACATACAAATGTTACTTCGTTTTTTTGTAACAAAATAAATTTGAAAGCCATAAAAATTGTTTTCGTTATTTCAAAGTAATATAAAATAATTATAATAAAGAACACAAAAACGACAACACACCTTCTAAATATCTTCAATATTTCTGTTCTCTAATCGAGAAATTTCTTCAGGAGCGTAAATATAAGAGGAAGAAACAAAAAAAATGTTTCTCTTCTTAAAACCTAACAAAGTTTGAATAAACAATCACAAATTCCCTAATAATAACAATAACTAACATACAACGCTAGAAATGTTACACAATAACAATTACAATATAATATGACAACACATATCTTTGAAGATCTTACTTACTTAATATAAAATAATTTTTGAAAATTACATTAAATGTAAAAAACGTATCATATTCAATGATTATAATTATCAGCAGCCCTGAATAATTGCCGACAAGGATCTTTTCGGATGACCAACAACGATGATGACCAACGACGGAATAGGCGTTCAGAATGACAAATTCGACAGGTTGGGTAACGTCATCGATCGTCATCCATGCAGTACATCGACCAATACTGTCTAAGTAATTACCGTCTGCTCCTCGAAGACGGCTTCATTAATGCCTCAGGGTTACTTTCACAAGACGTTGCCAAACTCTGCGGCTATTATTGACACTGCGATACTAGTACTTACCAGCGCTTCGGCTGGGTGCTCATCAGTCTGTACCTGAACCTTATTTTTGATCAGGAATGTTATCGACGGAGGATTTTCACTAGTTCTTTACCTCCATTCCAGGCTGCATCATTTAATTTCCCTCTAGGGATCAATGGGGAGATTGAGATCGGTTTCATTGATTAGTGGTGAAAGCGATCTTTCCCATCTAATACCTCTCGTCTCATCCACATCACTCCTGCCGGCGATGGACTACGTGAGACGTGGGCTTCCTTGTACTGCATCTGCGTAGATCTTGACTGCCGAATCTATAGCGGCGGTATTTCACCACATGTCCAGCTCGACAACAGTCGTCTATTGTGGTTTGAATGAAGTCTGTGTTAGATAAAATAAGTTAAGTTGTTAAAGGTGAAGTACTTACCTTCATATTCAAACCTTGAGACATTTCAAAATTGCTAAACTTAAATTTAAGCCTCGAACTTTGCGATAACGGAAGTTGAGCGCCATCTAACAATTAAGTGTGATATAACGTGTATAACTGTTTAAAACAATTGTGTGCTATGCGCGTAAACTTAAACAATCAGTTGTTAGTTGCTATGGGAGATTCAAAACTCCGAGTTGTGATTTTACGTTTGATAAGATATTGAGCTGTAGTAATTTTTCTGTAATGAAAGATCATTTCAGAAGTCTGTTTGTTCCGAACCTACTTGATGAATCGAAGTAAACCCTGTTCCTCAAGTAATGTGAGTATGATTTTCCATTCTTTTTACACACAGATGATAACACAAATGACTCTACTCTCCACAAATGGTTATGGGCCCAGCACGCTTCCACTGCGCGAACTCCACTAATAGTTATGGGCAAGCCAGCAGCGCATTAACTGCACGTTGAAGACTCAATTCACAAAGCTTAGGAAGAGTGGTAGAAAGTCATTTTTCATCTGGAAAGCATTCAGGATGGCCAGCAAAATACTGTTGTTCAGTGGAACAAACTACGCAAAATGGAGGATGTGTATTAGGACGCAGCTCCAAAAGTACGGATTATGGGACGTCGCTAATACCCCGTTGGCTGAATTAAGAAGCATGGAGGATCAACCGATTAAATTCAAGCTATTGAACAAGGCACAAAAGGCCGTTGGACTCATACATGAGTCGCTCGAAGGGAAGTACAGAATGTTACTTCGGGAAATGGATGATCCAAACCAACTACTTCGAGAGATAGAATTAAAGTATAATGTGATTGATCCTTTGAAGGTGACCGATCTGAAACGGGACTTGTACAACGTCAGCAAACTTAGCAGCGATGAGAATTTGCCAGATAACATCTTAAAGATTAAGTTATTAATAAAAGAAATAGTAGCCAAGGGCGGATGTATTCCAGATCATGAAATAAGTTGGTTAATACTTTCGGGTTTGCCGGGAGGATACGATTCGTGTGCCCAAAATATTCTAATAACGCAAAAGCCCAGCAATTACAACTCAGAAGCTGTCATCGAAGCTATACTACCAGAATATAAGAGAAGACATAGCAACATCAAAGTTGAAAAGAACCCCGTAAGCGAAAGTTACAAGGTCGAAGTACCCACCCCAAGCGAGAGCTCCAAGCCGGTAGACTCTTCGCAAGCTAAGAGAGCCTTCAATAAGCCTCGTGATACAAGAAAATGTTACAATTGTGGCAAAGTTGACCACATAGCTAGATTCTGTAGGAAAAAGGCTGATAAGAGTAGCGGAGAAAAGAATGAATCGTCAAGTGAGACCAAGAAGTCAAAGAACTTCTCAGGTATCGTGGTAATGCTCAGAAGCAAGGCGAAGCCAAATATTCGAACAGACTGGTACATTGATAGTGGTTCCAGCAGTAATATCTGCAATAGCAAAGATATGTTCTCTACATTCAAAGAATTCAGAAATCCTACTCAAGTATATGGGGCATCAAATGTGCCGATTCCGGCTTATGGACAAGGTTCGATCATCCTAAACATTAAAGTATCCGAAGATCGATCTCAAAAGGTAGAGCTGACTGACACCTTTTATGTCCCGGACATTTCAGTCAACCTCATCTCGGCAGATGCATTAGATAGCAAAGGGTGTACACAGTATATTGAGAAAGACACCTACATTGTTAATGATCCAACAGGTAGAAGGATCATGGTAGGTCGTAGATGCAATAACTTATATAAGTTGAATTGCGAGCCAGTGATACGTACACCAACATGCTGTTTCAATGAATTGAAACACAACAAGTATATGTTGTGGCATGCGAGACTAGCACACATATCAGCTAGAAAGATGAAATTAATACAAACAAAAGGTTTGTTGAAGGGCGTAGACGAGATTGACATCCACAAAGATCCAAATGATCATTTTTGCGATTCTTACAAGCAGGGAAAGATGACCAACGTTAATCATCGGAGAATGAAGAGCATCAGATCATCCGATCCTCTTGAGATTGTGTATACAGATCTTTGCGGCCCAATAGAAGACCATTGCGGAAAGAAGAGTTATATCATCACTTTCATCGACGAGTTTACTCGAAGAAGCTTTATAGACATCATCGGAAGCAAGGAAGAAGCGTTTGAAAAAGTCAAGCAATTCGTTGCGTATGCTGAACGTTCCAGCGGACACAAACTTAACCTTCATGCGCTCACGCGGACGGCAAATTGGCCGTCATTTTGTAATTTTGCGTTGCTTTTTTCCCCAAACGACAAGAGCCGGGTGAGAGGGGCATGTATTCTCAAGTTCAGCCTTCCTCTGCTGGCTGACAATGTAAAATGATGAAGTTAGTCGTTTTCGGAGACTCAGTTCTTATCCAAAGTCCAGGAAGTGAGTTGACGGCCAATCTGCCGTCGGTGCGAGCGGATACGCGAATTTTTCTAACGCCACAAAACTTAAAATGCAATTAATCGTTTAGTTATTTTTAACTATAATTTCGCTTTTTATTTATTTTATAATACTTTAGATTGTGTTATGTTTATCTCTTCTTATTTCTTAGCAGTTTTTTAACCTTTCTTTCATCATCTTTCTTTCTTTTGCTAGCGCCCTCTAGTGTCACACTTCCGCTCGCAACGACGGCAATTTGGCCGTCAATAATTTTTTTCAATTTCCAGCAATTTCCTTCGATCAAATTGCATATTATTGATATTTACGTTAGTAAATAGTGTCAAGTTAAGTTTAGTTCTAGTTAGCTTTTCAGCTAGTATTTTCATTTTTTTGTTTAAAAAAAAAAAATATCATATCGTGATTTTAAGAGTACTAATTTTTTTTAACAAAGATTACTCGTCAAAATTGAGCATTCGATATTGTGTTTATGTTCATTTATCATAAATATCCAAAAGTATGCAATTTGATCGAAGGAAATTGTTAGAAATTGTGAAAAATCATTGATGGCCAAACTGCCGTCCATGCGAGCGGAAGTGTGACTCTAGAGGGCGCGAGCGCATGAAGGTTAAACACCTACTATCTGATCAAGGAACAGAATACACGAACAAGAACCCAGCTGATTTTCTCCAAGTTCGAGGAATTAAACATTAAGTATCTTCACCCTACTGCCCACAGCAGAATGGAATAGCGGAGAGGTTTAATAGGTCACTACTCGATACCGCCAGAACAATGCTGATTGATGCGAAACCTACGTTAGCATATTGGACGCATGCAGTTCGTTGCGCGAATTATATCATCAACCGTACGCCACATAAAGCTATTCGAGATGATATACCCCTGAACCGATGGTACCATGGTGAGAAGACGCCAAATATTAGACACTTGAGAAAATTCGGTAGCGTCGCATATTTGAAATTGCCAAAGGTCCGCGTACGCAGCAAGTTTGCACCAAGAACGCACAAGGGAATTTTTCTTGGATATTCACAGTCCACAAGGGGATACATTGTTTACGACGCTGAAGATAAGAAGATAGTGGAGACCAGCAACGTCTACGTTAACGAAAACAGACGAGGGAGCGAGATCCTTAACATTACACGTAATGAAGGCGAAGAATACGATTCTTTACTCATTCCTGAATTAAGAAGTGAATCGGAATCAAGTTCATCCGAAGATAGAGCGAACTCCGTCAAGGAAGTGAGTGACGACTCATCGCAAAGTGAGGTGGATCCGGTGAAGTCAAGTGAAGACGAAAATTCATCACGATCCGAATCATCAGGCAAGCCAGATAGTGATGAAGAGAATTACCTCAGTTTTAGAGGAAGGCAAGTCAGAAGAAACCCCCAAGTTAGAATACATATCAACGAATGTGATATAACCCCTACAAGTTACTCTGAAGCTTTACAAGGAAGAGAAAGTACAAGATGGAAAGAATCCATTAATGAAGAGCTGGGAAACCTTGAGAGACACAAGACGTGGCTAGATACGGAAATACCAAGTTACGTGAACCCCCTGACCACACAATGGGTATTCAAGATAAAGAGAAAGGCAAAGGGGAAGCTAACAAAGTACAAGAGTCGTTTAGTCGTGAACGGGTACCTCCAGAAAAGGGAGAATAACTATGATTGTACATATTCACCCACGCCTAGCTTAACTTCCATTAGGATGCTCATGGCAATAGCAATTCAAGAGAAACTCGACATACACCAGTGTGATGTCAATTCCGCGTATCTCAACGGTACAATTGGCCATGATGTGTATATTGACGTTCCCGAAGGAGTGGAGCTAAAGGACAAGAGATGCAACGGTCTGAAGTTACTCAAGTCCATTTATGGTCGGAAACAGGCCGGCCGTAATTGGTACGAGACCCTAAGAGGTGAGTTACTGAAGAATGGATTCGGTGAAATAAAGTCTTAACCATGTATGTTCACTTACGAAGCCAAGAGGGACAAGTGCATTATCCTGATATATGTTGACGACATCTTAATCTTAGGGCATGATGGAAAAACCATTCAAGAAATCAAGCAGATTTTGGACCGACTTTTCAAGATAAAAGATTTTGGTCGAGTAAGCAGTTACCTCGGGATGGACATTAATTACGATCTAAAGAAGAGACCTTGACGAAAGATTCATTCGAGAACTGTTAAAGAAACAACAGATGTCAGACTGCAAGCCCATGTGTACTCCAATGTTGGCATTAAGTCGTAAAAGTCAACACAACAGTAATTACGCCGAAGCACTTGACAAGTCAGAACATCTCAGGTACCGAAGTATTATCGGCAGTTTGAGTTATCTCAGCAGCTGTTCAAGACTGGACATAACCTACGCAGTTAACCGATGTTCCGAGAAGAATAATTCACCGTCACAGACCGATATGCAGAACGTCAAACGCATCCTGAGATACTTGCAAGGCACCAAGAGCATGAAGATGACGTTTTCCAAGGGGAAATACTAACTCCGTGGATACACAGACGCTAGTTTTGGAGACAGGAAGAACGGCAAGTCAACATCCGGCTCCGTAATATTCATTGGTGACAGTACGATTTCCTGGAGAAGCAAGAAACAGAGCACAGTGTCGCAATCATCTCAAGAAAGTGAACTCGTAGCTTGTAACGACTGCGTGCGAGAAGTCATTGGTTGCAAGAGGACTCTTGAAGAATTACAGGTAAAGATATTATCTGATGAAACGTCTACGATATATTGTGATAACCAGCCAACGATTCAATTGACTAGGAATTAATTCGAAACCACAAGAAGCAAGCACATCGAATTAAAATATTATGCC
>JAFIDM010092022.1:0-14492 GCA_023159025.1 Thereuonema tuberculata
TCCGTTTTGTCTATTCGTCCCATTTCACTGAGCTTAGGTATGCTGGAGGTTAGGTTAATAACTTTAGGGCGGAAGGGAAGTACTGCTCTTGCCAAGTAAAAATCTTACACAGTCGAATAGCTCCATCTCGAAACCGTGGGAATAGGACATATATTCACATAAACTTTTTTTATTGAATGACCGATACTTTGACCTCCCGGAATATTGATTTTCTCCCAGGGATCACCTGTATAGTAAATGCGGACTTCACTGCAAACATCACGAAAGATGCTCTTGTGAACAAGCATTCAGAATTAACAAGCATTTTGAATCCTTTTGAATTGCAATTTTGGTGTTTACTTTTTTTTTGGCCGGGAAATTTCTGAAGGTCTAAATATCTACTGCCTGTTTTTTTTAATTAATTAATTTATAATGTTAATTTGTAGTCCTTTTACTTTATGGATGCATTTAAAGCTATTGATAACAAATGTCTTTACAATTAATTTTAGTCTCTTTGACAATAATATTGAAGAGGATTTCGACCATTGGATTAGGATTTGTGATTCTCGATTACATCTAAAGAACTGAAGGTAATATTGTTTATTAAAGAAGAATATTTAGAGGAGAGAAGATTTTGTGTGATATGAATGATTTATAGATGGAATTTATAATGTATATTTACAAATCTCCAATATTAATAACTTCAAATCCCACGTGAAACCAAAACAAACTCAGAGGAGTCGGATGAAATATTTAATATTTAGTTATATAAATATTTATAGAACTATTGCGGAATAATTTAATTTTCATAAAACGCTACATTAGTTATTGGCATATAATTTTTTTGACTAAACCGATGTATACGGTATCTGCCAATCATAGTCTTCGTAAGGATATATCCGCGCAGGGATACATGATGGTGCGTACTGTTATCTCAAATCGCAGTTAGCCAGATGAGGTTTAGTTTTTCTAGTAAAAGATCATTCAAAATCATTTTTAAATAAACTTACCTGCAAATCTCATTCTACTTTTCACTAGTTAATCTTGTATATATATATATATATATATATATATATATATATAAATGAATGTTTCTTTCTTTCTTTCTTTCTTTCTTTCTTTGTCCTTGATACACTCCTAGGCCCTTTGACCTATCTGGACCAAATTTGCAGAATTACTCTTTAGGACCCTGATCAAAAGATAGGCTACCTTAGAACCGGGACCCCCCCCCCCCCCGGGGTAGAAAAGGGGGAAAAAGCAGGCCCTTATATTTAGGTCCCCTTCTCTTCTCAGGCCCCCAAGTCTAATGCAAGAAATGAAAAATCCGATCCACTATTAATAAAAATACCAAAGTAATGTTGTCAATGTATATCTTAAACCTGTTTTATTATGTTTGCCAAACCTGGGGGCTTACCTGCGAACTCCAGAGAAAACTCCAGTCTTTTGTAAACAGATGTTTACGAAACATCATGAAAATCTGGTGGTCAAGAGTCATCTCTAATGCTGAGTTATGGAAACTTACTAGAGATATATATTATTAAAGAAATTAGAAAACGAAAATTTGGGTGTATTGGACACACACTCCGTAAAGCTGATTGTGAACCTTGTAAAATAGTCCTACAGTGGAACCCACGGGATAGTAGGAAAAGAGGAAGACCTCGCACTTCCTGGCGACGGACTACAATTAAGGAGTCTGGAAATAAAAGTTGGAATGAACTTCGAGTGCTTGCTAAAGATCGTGCTGGTTGGAAACGATTTGTAAACGATCTATGTTCCTGATTGGAACAATTGGATTTTATTATTATTATTTTGGGGGGCAGGGACACCACACTTGGGTGGGTGAAAGGCGACACAAGGATCTAAGTATCCTACCCCCGACCGACACCGGGCCCTTTCTTTCTTTGTGTGGCATTGCAACGCATGCCGGGTTCAGCTAGTAATATATAAAAATGAATGTTTATTTGTTTGTCCCGTAAGCGTTCCTATACCATTCATCAGATTGCGACGAAACTTCGGTGAGTTGTTGTGCGTACGCCCGCGAAGGTTTCTGAATTAGTAAAACCATTTTACAATATCTGGTGCGCGAGCCGTTGCAACAACTGAGTGCATTTCCGGTTTCAATGTTTGCAGTTTCCGGCGCGACTCGTGTTTGCAATGATCATCAACAAAGCACAGGGACAATCGCTAAAAGTGTGTGGAATAAATTTGAAAATCCGTGCTTCACACAAGGACAACTGTAGGGGGCCTGTTCACGCGTCGGAAAAACAAAAAATGTTGTGTATCCAAACACACTTCAATAAATAGAATTGAAACACAAAGACTTTCTTTGAGTGGCGTTGCAACGCAAGTTTAGAGCTAGTTCAAAAATAAAAATCCTATCTTAAAAGTAGTGCCAAGGCGGCCATCTTATCAAAACTCGACCGTAGTCCAAAACAGCCTGATACGCAATCTCCGGTTTCACCATTTTTAATATTTCAACCGACTACCCTTGAATTTGTTTTTGTTGCACCTGGGATTTGAGTTTATTTGCATGTATTTTTTTGATTGATCTAAGCCTTTATTCCCAATGTTCTTTATCCGTTCATTGTAACTTTCTTTTTATTGTTAAAATACGTAACTTACTTAGCTTTTCCTTTTATCTTTTTCTTAGTTGAAATTATTTTGAAATTAAAATTAATTATGAGTTATTCTTGTTTTGATGAATATTTAAGTCTCAAAATGACAGCTTGTTCCTCTATCGAACGCCATTAAGTGAGTTGATGTTAGCGTGCAAAATCCTTTCATTTCATTAAATCTTTAAAAAGGAAATGTAGACTTTCACTTAACTCCGAACCAGGAACTGATTTCCATGTGATTTTGATCTGACGTATTGATTTGTTTACATCTTTTATTCAACTACATTAATTGATTCACTTCTCTAACTCCTCGTGCAAACTTTTGAATAGATCTAGATGATTCTCGAATTTTATTCTACGTTCCTTTTATGCTAGAGAAGTACTGTTTTTTCTTCTCTTGTTAATATTGTCTTGAAAAATATCAAAAATTGTCAATTTTTTCTAGCATTTATAAAGTATATTATGTCAAGCCTTGAATCCATTGAGATATCTTCATTAACGAATCATATGTAAAAGCAATTTTACATCATTCAATCATAAAGCGTTGGAGTTGTTAGCGCCACATCACGAGAGACTTTTCACTGAACTTAAGAGTATAGCTACAACGTTAGGGAGACCCTGTCGCATTCCCCTTTCCCAAAACTGGGGGATAATCTTTATGATTGGTTGCTTCCAAATTTTCCTGTCCCAAAAGTAAGCTATGGCATCTACTTTATTTACGTAAAAAATCAGTTCAGATTTGAACTGTAACGCATCTTCATTCCTCCGCAAATCACACAGTAGTAGTAATGTAACTTGCTTGTATTTCCTGTAACGGCTAAAAGGAGATACAATATAAATGTCCAGACTTTTTTTTCTCTTTCAAATTTGTTTTAATGTACTTCAGTATTATTTGAATCAAGCACAGATTGACGTACTTTATTTACATCCATTTAAATCAAATTAACACTGATTTTTATCTTATTTATTTCCTTAATTTAACACACAACTTTTTTTTTTCCTGTTAAATTAAAAGAATTATATGTTTGGTGAACGAATTCTATTTAATTTAATGAATGACACAAAAGAAGCTTAAAAATATTCATGCATTTAGGAAAGATCAATCAAATCATAAACGGAAGTTGCCATTTTTCTCTCACAAAGGTGTTACCGTAAGACTGCTTTAAAACCGGCTTCAAAATTTCTGTCTCATTATCTCCATGTTCTAACAACAACTTGTTCTAATGTTGGAGCAAGTTTCAACCTCAAGTAAAGTTGGTAATACAAGGCTTTACCTCAAGTCGACACCAGTGCACACAGCGGCGAGAACAAATTTATTTGAAAAAAAATGCCGCAGAGATACTACAAGCTGGAATCCGATTTTCCCTGTCTTCTTTCCAGTCGCGGTCTTCATCTACCATCTTCTGTTCTTCCGAGATCTTTCCTTCTTTTTTTCCTTCATCGCAGCTGTTGATGGGCCGAGCATTGATAGCAGAACTAACGCAGCAAAATCAATCGTTTCGTCACTTCGCGAACTTAATCGCGTTATCAACGAGAACAGAACGTGACTTGTGACTGAAGTTTCCTTGCCAGTCAAGTCGATCTGCAACAGGCAGTTGGCAGGTTTTCTAATCTGTGTTAAGCAGCCTGTAGAGTATCAATAAAGTGAGCATTAAAATACATCTTCAAAATATCACAATATTTCGATCCACTCATCGTGGACCTTCATCAGGTTTTATTAATAAGAAAGAGAATTCCTCTCCTTCCTCAAAACTAAATTCGTTAAATTACATAAAAGTTATCACAACAATGAGTAGTTAAAATAAAGAATCGTTGTGAATAACTTACATACACAAGTTTAAGGGCTTTGTTCATACAAAGAAAGCTATTTTGTTATGCACGATTCTATTTATTTTATGAATTGAAAGAAATGGATTGAAGAATGTGAGCATTATTTATCAGGAACGGCATTATTCAATGAATATTTCTTTTATTCTAATTTCTAATTTATTAATGTATGTGCGTTTTTAAATGATATTTTGAAGTTCCTATTTAATTATTGAAAAGGTTCTCAATTAATTAATTAATTAATAAAATGGGAATGAGAAATAGCAGACACCATGTTATTTTGTACTTACTTTCCTTTCGTACAAGCCTATATTTCCTTTCTTACCTTTCTGTACATGCCTACATGTATATTAAATAGTTTAAATTTTATTAAATAATTAAGGTTTTTTTTTTTTTTTAAATTAATTCCTCAACCGTAATTTTTGAAGAAAGTATCAGACAAGAAATTTAAGAGTGATTTAAAAAAATATAACGATATATCGAATTCATGGATATGCGTTCATAAGTTCAAAAGGATATGCATTCAAAAGTTATTGGGAAGAAATACACACACACACACATAAAATAAATGATAATTTGATGAGCTTATCTTTCTTAATAAATAGACTAAAAAAGATGTCATAATATAGTAGTTATAAATGTCATTATCTGTTTTTGTATAAAGATTACAATTTTATATAATAGTAAAAATTTGATATTATTCTTTATTTCCATTTCTTTTTTGTCTCTGCGTGCAAAAATAGAAAAACAATAAAAAAAAAGCCAATACTAAGTTATTTAGACCATCACACAAATATAATTAAAAACACATGTACACATAATCTATTAAAAATTTACAAACGTTTTCAAAACGTCCTGCGTTTCGTTTTCGAGTAAAAATGTGGTTGCCTAAATGAAAAATATGGTAAAAATGTGGTGTGGTACTCTAAATAACTTATTATAAACTTTTTTTACCCACCGTTAAATATTATTATTTTTTTTTTAAATTTCATATTATTTTTCTCGATATCAAAAGATGAACGGTCCTTTGTCGACTGAGAGTTAGTTCATCGAATGCTCTTACAAATTATTCACAATATCTACAAGCTTATCTAAGGTTCTTAGATTCTGTAGCAACGACGCTTTTTCCAATTCCTTTTCAATAAGAACAAAGGCTTTGTATGAAGTTGTGTTTAATTGTAAACAATCGAAGCACACATTCCCTAGGAACCTCAGCCGTCTCTTCTTGTGAATTCCAGTCAGTTGGATTTGGTGAGAAACTAATTAATCGAATCAAAGGCCCGTTTCCCATCTATAGGCGCGGTTTCTTTTTCGGAAGTGATTGCGATTGAGATATTTGGATGTAGCTTTATTGGCGTCGCACTTGGATCTTGATAAGGAAGTCGACACAAAGCGTTTCGCCTGCGCCTAATTTTCTCCACCAGATTGGGCGGCTGCTTTTTCGTTTTCTTTCGGCACGAGTATTTATCACTTATTGGCACCGCGATCCCCCTGGGGGGAAAGGAGAATTGGGGGAGGGGTTCTAATTCCTCTCATCATTCCATTTTCGCTCAGACGCTTTTCAGTCATCCACCATCGATTCCAAGCAACCTCCCAATCTTTGTTCAGTTGCCATGGAAACATCCCGTGCAAGGAAGACGCAGCCATCTTTGGGTTTTTTTCATCCCGGTTGATAAATTTCAGTATTTTCAAAATGAAGGTTGTTTTTACTTCTGCTGTTAAATGTTTGAAGCTTATTATTGAGAATCCATAGACTAAATAAAAACTTTTACTATTTACTTTGAAACTTTTTTTTCTGTATTTTATTATTTTTTTTATTATTATTACTTTTCATGTTTCCAATTGCATTTGTTCATCTTTCTCTTCCTTTTAATTTCTAAATAAAACTAAAATTTCAGTCAGAAAAAAATGGAAAAATATTTTCCATTAATAGTGAAAACAGCTTGTTCACATATTTCTTGAAGTACCTTTCTTACAATGTGGAATTGCTAATTTTGACAACCCACTGTTAAACAGAATCTTTGATTTCTGGCGGTCCTTTGGGTATTAGGACTTGGTAACGAACAAAACAAGTGATGACTCAGACTGACCCTTGCTAGAAAGTGTAGCCGGCGGACAACGAAGGGAATCAACTGCCTCGTTTCTCAACTATTGACTGAAATGAGTGTGATTCGTTGTGATCTCTAAGAGAAACTATCTCATATAATCTTTCGTTTTAAACTCCATGAAGGTGAGACTATTACCAACGTATAGATCCTATTTAACTAAAACATTTTCAAACATTGCTTTCAAAGCTACTTACAGTTTGATGGTCACTGTGTTACTCTAGTTTTTACTATTATTAAATGTCTTTATTTTTCTGGGATGACTTATATTTCTGACAGTAAGATCAACAACTGATATTTTGTGACTGAGAGCGACGGTTTAGTTCATCTTGTAGCTGCTCCGTGAAATTAGTGCAGTCATTCAAAATATCCGGTTCAATCGCTGTATGAATATATGTGCTGCTACTTGTTCTCAACAAATTCCTGTCGACTTGTCGAGACTGGCTTTTGCATATCCCATAGCAATCAGCTGATCAACCACTGAAAGTAACGGTTTTAAGCTATTCGGTACCTCGAGAAGAGTCCCAGACTGTGATGTTCCCGATACTATACATTCGTAGGTATCCTTATGGCAAACCGCCATATACAAAAGGTGTTAGTCGGACTACACAGCATGATTCATCATTCCAAAAACAAAGTTTCCGCTCCTTTAACTCCAATGAATGAAACTCCTGTGTTTCAATTCCTGGAAACTGTCCAGTATCCTATCATTCTCCCAGATATATTCCGGAACTCTGTCATCTGGATTTTGAACAGCGATTTTGTTAAATCATCCACTCAAATTTAACGTCTCAAATTTAACGCCTCAATCCACTCAAATTTAACGCCTTTTCCGTAAGATGCTTTGGAATTCTGTACGTGATTGTTATTCTTTAGCGTTTCCATTATACTAATACGTCATCTGACTCCATGGATTTGTTTCATGGTTTAGCGAAGTTATTTTTTCACAAAATTGCCATCGGATATTATTACCAAATTGTCACCAAGATGTTGTAATGATCAATTCTAATGCCCACATTTTCCTATATTAACGTAAACGATCTTTCTTGATGCGTAGTCTTAGTGTCTCGTGCAGTCACTCACCGAAAAAACATAATAACATTCCTGGGACAGATAAAACTGCTCATTTTTAAAACTAACTCTTTTATTTAAATGTAAAGGAGAACAAGTGTCTAAAGATAAAAGATACTCAAAGTCCTCTTTACCAACCACCCAACCAAAAAAAAATAAATTTAAAAGCAAATAAGTCTGCCCTATATTTCGATTTTAGGGGAAAGGGGCCACAATAAAACAAGCCATGTAACGTTTTACTGATTTTTTGCAGCTAATTTCTTAAACATTTTTAAACAAGTGAATATAATTTTGTCCTAAAGCATAAATTTAAGGACGACCCGTAATAATAAAAAATTAAAAATAATAATAAAAAAAGGAAGTAACATAACGTAAGTAAAAATAAAAAAAGTTTGGAAAATAAGAAAAACAAAACAAACAAAAAAAAAGCAAAAAAGCCCATGCGAAAATTTAGAAAAAAAAATATTAAGAGAAAAAAAACCAGTAAATTTACAGATTCGAACCGACAACCTTCAGGATATGAGTCTGAAACCTCACCTATCAAGCTGTAGCTGACAACTCAAATGAGAAGTTGACAGAGCAAACGCAATAACTACCGAGTTTGGTCGCTATCACAAAAAAATTGATAGGAAGAAGTCTAATTTTAAAGCAATCAAAAAGAAATCATCGAAATAATCCCGAACAGAATTTTTTTTTTATTTATTGGATATTATTATAAGAATAATTCTACAGAAAGTCTTTTAATTACAAAGAAATTTTAACATGCCTGTTATAAATTAATCAATAAACGAAAAAGGCATAATTAATTTATTATTAATCAATTATCAATAAACCCACAGGCGGCTGCGTAGGTGGTTTTCCTTACTTGGTTTCGCGATCTGAGCTTTCAACAGAGGGTTTATGTGGCTGATGAGTCCATAAAGAGGACGAAACAGCCTTCTCACACTCCCACTGTTGATAGCTCAGAGGCGAAATCTTTTATTTACTTTGGTGCCTTCTTGGTTTATTGATTAAAAATCTTTTAACTTATTTCGGCTTCTTCTTTTGGAGTAAAGATGTAAATTCAAAGAAATATTTACTAAATCTTCTGAGCTATCTTCTTTAAGAATAAGGTTTTTTTTTTTTTTTTTTTTTTTTTTTAAGGAAAGACTGACGTATAAGACTTTGGTAATTGGTTCCTTTCTTACCTTTAGTTGGTGTTTTTTAATATCAAATTGAATTTCGTCTCCTGAATTAATTCCTAATCTGCTCTAATGAACTGATGAAAGTGTTCACTAATCCTATTAGAGGAAAACATCTCATTGCCTCCCGCACTTTCACAACAATTACTCTTTCCTCAACTTAAGTCCCAAGATATTGGATTTTAGTCAATTGGATAACGCAAAAATGGCGTCGACTGAACTTGGAAGAAAACGACACATTCTTGTCAGCTGAATAATGAAATCATGAATTTACGATTTCTTATTAGAACTTCATATTTTCTACATTTGATTCCTTATCTAAGAAGAAACTATACCTTCTTATTAGAAATTCTGTGGCTTAGTTACGCATATGCAGAAATTTGTATAGGCTTTCGTACAGAGATAGGATATGAATGGCTCTGTTTCAAAGTCTAACGGCTGAGACTCTGCAGAACTCTGACAACCTGAGATGCTTCGAAGAGTTGAGAAAAAATGTCATGTCATGTAATTATTTTAACAAAATTTTAAAATTTAAAATACTGACATTGTGGAAGATTAAAAATAAGCACACAATTAAAATACATTAATCATACATACATATATACATCGGGAAGCTTTTCGAAGCTATGTAGGAGTTGATAAGGGAACTCGTACAGATCTTCGAAAAGCTTTCCTATGTATACATGTATGTATGGTTAATGTATTTTAATTGTGTGTTTCTTTTCAATCTTTCACAATGTTAATGTAATTACATAATTAATTTAATATACATAATTAGTCCCAACTTGATGAGTGTTTGCCTCCCACAGTTGGAGACTGTATGCAGAACATGAACAAAGAACAGAAAGCGAACATTAGATCTCAGCACAGTGTAAAATCGCTGTAAAATGCAAAGGAAGATCTCTAATAATTCCTTAAACAAAATGCCATCCAAACATTTAAACGACGTAGAAAATTAAAAGGAAATAAATGGATAATAACAATGGGTAAGACCAAATTATTTATAAGTGACACACTGGAACAGCTGTTTCACGCTCGTAGGCGATCATCAGACAGGAGAAGCCACAGTAAATAACAAGGTCTCCGTACTGAGGCTAGTATGAACAATACATGGGAAGTGCAGTGGTGCCTCAAAGGAAAAACTACACAATGAAAAACTCACCAGTGAAACATTGGCACATGAATTTTCTCACTAATGTTTCATTGATGCACCACTGCGCTTCCCATGTATTGGAAATAAATGGAGTTTGAAACTGGCAAAAACAAATAGAAATTCTGGCAGAACTGCATATTTTACTGAAGAACTTTATTTACAACAAACTCAGCAACTTTTGAAGATTTGCGGCACATCGATTTCGAAAATTCAATTCAAACTTTTAACGAAATCACGAAATAGCTCTTTGGCGGGCCACGAGTTTAAAAACACTTCTGTAGCATAACCTGTAGCAAATTATAGAAACTTTCTTTTTTCATTGACGTTTTTCCTTATAGATTTAAAGAAAAGAGTTGAAAACATTTTTTTTTTTTTTACTTTTTTATGTACGTAAAATGGGTATGGATTAAAATCTTTATATAATGTAATATATAATATAAATATAATTTATATAATCTTTATATAATATAATATCTTTATAATATATATAAGATAAATGTATTATATAATATATTTATCTTCTTTTTTGAAGCATTATCAAAATATCTAGTGCTTTTTGAAATATAATAGTTCCTATTAATGTAATAAAGCAATCTTTTGCTGTATATATATAATGTGAGTAAAAACAATGGAAATAATTATTACAGATTTCCCAATTTAGATGCCACACAAGACGTATAGCATCACAATTTCAAGAAAATAATGTAGATCAAAGTTAAGATTGTTTTTTTAAATAAACATTCATTAAAAAAAAATAGGAATACATCAGTAAACATATTAGACATTGTTAAGCTTATAATAAGAAAAAACAATAACCAGAACAATATTGTTTTGTAATTCATACTGTTATATCTTATTTTTTATTAACAATTTCGTTTTTATTGGGTTTTTTCTTTATAATGCCGAAAGTACAAATGATTATAACTACAAAAAAGTTACTTTTTTAAAAAAAAATAAGGCCTGTTGTTTACACGTGAATTAAGTATTTCTCTAAGGACATTGGTTACTGTAATATGGCAAAGGGTATTTGTCTCCCAGAGACACTGATTTCATGGCGTCGTCTTAAAGAACGATGACATTGTGTATGGCTTATTTAACATTGGAATTTAAATTTAAAGCCACTTGAAGATTCCTCTGAGATCAAAGAGCTTCACTTGGCAACAACGAAACTATTTCTAATATTTCGAAATTCCAATTCGAAAACAAGTTAAGTATTTGCAGAATTCTTAAATTTTTCCATTTTAAATTTATCTTTGGGTTATCAGCATTAAGTATTGCAGCAACAACAACAAATAACTATTATTCATTTATTTGTTTCATATCTGTTTATTGATTACGGTTGCAAGTTAACAAAGAAGATACAACAATATTGTTAACTACTTTTTAACTGAAAGGAAATAAGTTTACACGACTTACATATATGAACTTTATGCGTCAGAATAAATTTCTATTATAAATTATTTAAAAAAAGATGTTTTCAAAATTTCACAGTATCAGCTTTTCGCGTGGAATTCTGGGGTCGCCGATCGTTCGCTAGTAAAGAATTGACGAATTACTCCTAACAAATGGGAGAAATTCAAAAATGAAATGCCTCAGGATGAATCTTGCTATATTTCTCTTAATTTCTGAATGTAACTTTTGTCATATTAAAAGCTTCAATAAATGTCAAATTCAAAACTCTAAAAATCTTTCGCTGATTGATTCACAGAGTTGAAACAGGCACAATATCATTCAGTATCGTTGGAAATCTTTTTTCAAAATGTTTCAAGGCATTTTTTGACGCATAGAATTAATATATTTCATTGTAAATATTGTTTTTTAATATGTTGATCTTATTATTGCAATAATAAATTTGTACAGGCTTTCAGCGTAGTTGCTCGAAAACTATAGCGGAGCAAAAACAGCGAAATATAAATGATGTCACTAGTGACATCAATCCTTCACTTTAATTGGTAGGATTTTCAGGAAGCCTGTTCGACCGTGCTCTACCATCTTGGTTGTATGAAATATATTTTTCATCAAGAATATCCGATGGAGCTGCACCAGGTTATTTTATCAGGTGTTCGCCAAAGATTTACGTTTGATAGAACGGGAAGCTTTTACATATACATCCAATTGACGAATACTTTCTGGGATTGGTGTAACGATGGGTACAGCCTTGTTGGGGTTGTAACCCCCCTCTCCTCTACTCCATCTGAAAATAGAAGATTTCTGACATTCTGGGGCTGTTTTTTTTTTAGTCGGGACAAAGAACATAGTTTTTTTTTTGATCACGAAAAAGACCATAGTAATCCCTCCAAAATTCTTGAGCACTCCACTGATACGGAATGTATTAATATATGAGTCAGACTTAAGCCATATACAAATAATTTAAGTGTGCAGTAGATAATTTCTCTTATAAGAAAATCCAGATCCATGAGTTTAGGAGACAACAATTTGCTAATTTAGATGTTAAGATAGTAATCTGTTGTTTGCTTTTCGTTATTCTAACATAATTCATCGCGATGCTACAGCGATTCAAACTGCATAGAATGCATTCTACGTTCGTTTTCAAGGAAAGAATTCGTTTTCAAGGAGCTTATACTGCCGCATTTCTTCGATATCAAAATATGAAATAACTTATGTTAAATCATCTTGTTTTAAATCATTAATAATTTAAAATAATGTTAAAGTGATTAAAAGCTTTTTAGCAAAAAACGATAGCTGACAATTGCTTAGCTGATATCTAGTCAAAAATCAAAATTAAGATTTCCTTAGTTTATTAGCAATATTTGGATTTCTATTAAAAAAAAAAGAAGGTAAATGTTCCGAATGCACAGCGTTTCCAATCACGCCTTGAGGTGTCATTAAGGAATCTCGGACCCCTGTTTCGTCTTTGATAGGACTCATAAGCCAGATTTACCCATTGAGATCTAACTCAGAGGACGCGAAAGGCTATGGATCTCGCTTCGTTTTAAGAAGTGAAACCTTCTTAAAACAAGCGACAATTGGAAAAAAAATCACTGCAACTAAAGCAACCTTATCGAGATAACTATTATCCTCACGCTGAAAGATGAAACTCCCAGAATGCGAAGCAGATTATAGATTGTCCTTTCCTGGCCCTTCGCTAACATTGAAAGAGAAGAGCCTCTTCTATTTCAATGTTAGCGAAGGGCCAGGAAAGGACGATCTATAATCTGCTTTGCATTCTGGGAGTTTCATCTTTCAGCGTGTTGATAATAATTGGCACAAAGGCATTTATTACAAAATAAAACTTTTAAAAAAAATCTTAATCTTCAATAAGAATGTTTACAGACTTTAAGGTTTCTTATTATCTTTGAAATACAAACTATTTAAAACCTCCGATACCTGTTTCCAAGAATATTGGTTTGAAGCACTATAAGGAAAGAAGAGTCACTAAATCTGCAAATCGTGTAGGGAGAATTCAAATAATATACAATCTACCAAAACGTGTATTGTAAAACGTCATCTTCAATAAATTCAAAAATAAGATATACTAAATAAATTTCAATCTCTTCAACAGTAGATTCCAATATTTCGTTTTATTTCTAAAACCTTCTCAAGGTTCTGAAGAATATAGAACGATTCAAAATAAAATAAAAAGTATAAAAATACTTTCTCTAACGAAAAGAATGAAATAAAAAACAATGAAAGTATATCACAAAAAACAATAATACCTTACAAATCTGTAATAATAATAACAATAACATAATCGGTGGTTAACAAATAATTATTTGAGATTTAAAAATTCTTTAAATCTCATATTGTTCATCAAAGATTTTCTGTACATAGATAATGACATCTCGTTCACTTTTAAAGCTCTGTTTTTGTTGAAACAATTAATTAGGCAAGATTCTAGCATAAATCTTTTTTGTTCATCTTGGATGTTATAAACAATCTTTATAAGTGGGTTGGGATTGTGTCCGTTTAGCAAACAATGGTCGGTCCAATCAGATATGTTCTTATTCTTGTTGTTGAAAGCACATACGTTGACTTGTTCTACATTCTTCAGAACCTTGAGAAAGTTTTCGAAAACGAAATATTGGAATCTACTGTTGAAAAGATTGAAGTTTATTTAGTATATCTTATTTTTGAATATACCATCTATATTAATGTGTTTACTATCTATATTACTAAAATGTTTTATTTCTCTGTCTGTCTGACCGGTGCAATTGTTAAGTTGGCATTAGTTTCCCTTGCTAAGAAAGTCAGATTATAATTTTTTTTTTTTTCCGCAATTGCAGGGGATTCGTTCCTCACAGTCAGGAACGCTAACCATTGGACTACTGCTGGTTCTCCTATATCCAATCCTACTTTTATTCTATTTGTTCGCGCGCTATCAAATAATGAGTTCATTCAAAAAGCTCTGTTTTTATATCACTTTTTGCCATAACCATTTTGAATCGATTCTTCTTGGATTATCTCATAATTACAGGGGGAGACAGGGGGTTGGCCTAATCTATATTACTAAAATCTTTTATTTCTTTGTCGTGTGTCTGTCTGTCTGTCTGTCGGTCCGGCGCAGTTTTCTGTGAGAATGAAAAATAGAAAGAATATTTAC
>JAFIDM010092023.1:0-14087 GCA_023159025.1 Thereuonema tuberculata
AATGTGTGAGGCACCAGACCAGTAGCGGACAGGATGATGGGTACAACACGTACTCGGTCCTGCCTCCACTGCTTCTGGAGCTCGTGTGCTAGGTCTGTGTATTTACTTATCTTGTCAGCGTGAGTTTTCTGCATGTTCTTGCTGATGGGAACTGCAATATCAATGAGATAGGTCTGTTTGTTGACCTTATCAACAAGTGTAATGTCAGGTCTGTTGTGATGTATAGTTTTGTCTGTGTGAATGGGACGGTCCCAGTACAGCTTATGTGAGGGTGACTCTAGTACGCTTTGTGGTGTGTACTTGTAGTATGGGACCATGTTCTTAATAAGTGAGTGTTTGTGTGCTAGCTGTTGATGAACGATCGATGCTACCTGATTGTGTCGGTGGAGGTAGTCTGTTTGGGACAGAAGGGGACAGCCAGGTATTATGTGGTCGATCGTCTCATGTGTAGTGTGGCATTTCCTGCATCTGTCGTCGTGTGTGTTTGCGTTGTGTAGAATGTGTTTCTTGTAGTTGAGTGTGGGAATGACTTGGTCCTGTATCGCGATCATGAACCCTTCGGTCTCCCCAAACAGCTCACCACTCATCAGCCATCTGTTCGACGCTTCCATGTCGACATGAGGCTGGCTGAGTTCGTGATGATGTCTGCCATGGAGTTCCTTACGAGCCCATGATTCACGCAGCTGCTGTGTGTGGGTGTCGGGAGTGGTGAGTGTTAGAGAAGGGTTTGCGAGGTCCAGGGGTGTGAAGTGTATGTCAGCCTTGACAATGGCTGAGTGGAGTGAGGAATGTTGTGCTCTTTGGTTGAAGTGTTCCCTAAGTATGTGTATTTGTTTTTCGTGTAGGGTGATGAGATTGATGAGTCCTCGGCCTCCCTCCTTGCGGGGAAGAGTCATCCTTTCCGTAGCGGACTTGGGGTGGTGCATGTTGTGTTTCGTGAATGTAGTGCGTGTTGTGTGTTGAAGTGCTTCGAGTTCAGTGTTTGTCCATGAAATTATGCCGAACGAATATGTTAGTGTGGGGACGGCAAAAGTGTTAATGGCTTTAATTTTATTTCTGGCATTGAGTTGTGTTTTGAGGATGTTGCGAACGCACAGTATGTTTTCTTGAGTGCGTTTCTGATGTTTGCGTTGTCAATGACGCGCGCTTGCTGGAAGCCCAGGTACCTATAGGTCTCTTCCTGTTCCATGGATTGGATGGCCAACCCATGGTCCAGTTCAAAACCCTCCAAATTCGTAGTCTTCCCGCGTGTTATATATAGCTTGCGGCATTTGTCGATTCCAAATTCCATCCCAATGTCTTTGGTGAACTGTGTTGTAACTTGTAGTAAATTAGTAAGTTGTGCACTGTTTGTGGCGTAGAGTTTAATATCATCCATGTAGAGTAAGTGTGTGATTTTGTATGGTGTCAGAGTGCCTGAGGTAAACTTATAACCGTGTTTTGTGTTGTCTAGCATATGGCTTAATGGATTCAAGGCGAGGCAGAACCAAAGAGGACTCAAGGAATCTCCCTGGAAAATACCTCTCCTTATGGGAATGGGGACTGTAGTGATGGAGGTGTTGGAGGTGCGTAGGTGCAGTGTTGTGTTCCAACTCTTCATCGTGGCATCCAAGAATGCCGTGATCTTGGGGTGTACTTTGTAGAGTTGAAGAGTGTGCAAAAGCCAGGAATGGGGGACTGAGTCAAATGCCTTCTTGTAGTCGATATACGCGATGTGTAAGTTCCTATTCTTCGCGCGCGCCTGGCGCAGGATTACAGAGTCAATAAGGAGTTGCTCCTTACAACCCTGGGAATTCCTGCGACAGCCCTTCTGCTGTTCGGAAAGAATGTTATATGTCTCGATGTGTGTGTAAATTTTGTCTGTAAGGCAGGAGGTGAGGAGTTTGTAAAGTGTGGGGAGGCAAGTGATTGGACGGTAATTTGCAGGATGTGCTGTTTCAGTGTTCTTGCTCTGTAGGTAAGTGACACCCTGTGTGAGGAAAAGAGGTATATGTTCTGGGTGTTGGATTATGTCAGTGAGTGCAACAGCTAGCTTCCCATGCAGGGACGTGAACCTCTTGATCCAGAAGTTCTGAACGCCGTCTGCACCAGGAGCCTTCCAGTTGTGTGCATGTTTTAGTGCTGTCTGAATGTCTGCGAGAGTAATATCATGGAAGGGCATGAAGGGTAAGTGTTCAGCGAGTTGTTCTTCCTCTGTGATCCATGGTGCTTTGTCATTGTGGGGGATGGGGTTGGACCACAGAGACGACCAGTATTCATGTAATGCCTCGCTGGTGGGTTATTATTATTATTATTATTATGTTTGTATGTTTCAAACCTTGGGTTTCCCCAGCAAAAACAATATGGCGGGTCAAGGACCAAAGCACATACTGCCAAGTATAAAGATGTGTGCAAGAATGATTAGGGATGTGTGCTTGTGTCCATAAATTTCCTAACTATGCGTGTAGTGTTGAGAACCACAGCCTTCTGCAGTTGTGCATAAGTGTTTTTGTGAAGTCCTAGTGTGCTGAGACTGTGGTGCAATGTGTGAGGCACCAGACCAGTGGCAGACAGAACGATGGGTACAACACGTACTCGATCCTGCCTCCACTGCTTCTGAAGCTCGTGTGCTAGATCAGTGTATTTACTGATCTTGTCTGCGTGAGTTTTCTGCATGTTCTTGCTGATAGGCACTGCAATATCAATTAGATAGTGTGATGTGTGATCTCCTTATTAAGTGTGATGTCTGGTCTGTTGTGATGTATGGTTTTGTCTGTGTGAATGGGGCGGTCCCAGTATAGTTTATATGAGGATGATTCTAATACGCTTTGTGGTATGTACTTGTAGAACGGGACCGTGCTCTTAATAAGTGAATGTTTGTGTGCTAGTTGTTGATGAACGATCGATGCTACTTGATTGTGTCGGTGGAGGTAGTCTGTTTGAGAGAGAAGGGGACAGCCTGATATTACGTGGTCGATCGTCTCATGCGTAGTGTGGCATTTCCTGCATTTGTCGTCATGTGTGTTTGCATCGTGTAGAATGTGTTTCTTGTAGTTGCGTGTGGAGATGACTTGGTCCTGTATTGCGATCATGAACCCTTCGGTCTCCCCAAACAGCTCACCACTCGTCAGTCATCTGTTCGACGCTTCCATGTCGACATGGGGCTGGCTGAGTTCGTGATGATGTCTGCCATGGAGTTCCTTACGAGCCCATAATTCACGCAGCTGCTGAGTGTGGGTGTCAGGGGTGGTGAGTGTTGGAGAAGAGTTTTCGAGGTTCAGGGGTGTGAGGTGTGTGTCAGCCTTGACAATGGCTGAGTGAAGTGAGGAGTCTTCTGCTCTTTGGTGGAAATGTTCCCTAAGTGTATATACTTGTTTTTCGTGTAGGGTGATGAGTTGATGAGGTTATTATTATTATTATTATTATTATAATACATATATTTTATATTGATATGTAATTTCAATTGCATTGGTCTTGATTTGTTGTGTGTAATTGTATAACATTAAGCTTATTTATAAATACAGTTTGTTGTTTGATATACCTGAGTTCTTTATCTTTTCTTTACTTCTCCTTTGATATAATTTTTATCTGGTTTTAGCTGTGGAATTTTCTTGGGCCCAGCGGTTCCATCAGCTAAGTTTTATTTTCATCACCTATCTTTATGGGTGTAGGCTTCCGATTGCATTAAAAGAAGTTTTGTATATCATATCCTCTCTGAGATACAGGGTGATCCGTAACAATATATATATATATTATATTTCCAGGTTTCACAATGTCTTTGACATCTTCCTGTACCCATTTTATGCCTGTATCACCCTTCTCCATTCCTTTCTATCTTCCCAGGCCCCATCCTCTAATCTTCTTTCTTTCAATACTTCATTTATTCCTTGCATCCATGTCAGTTTTGGTCTTCCTCTCTTTCTTTTTCCTGTTGGTATCCATTCATGTATCTTCTTCGGCAATCTTTCTTCTTTCATCCTCTTCATATGACCGAACCATCTTAATTGTGTAGTTTTTACAGACTCTACAAGGGATCCTTGCACTTTCATTTTTTCTTTTATGATTGTATTTCTAATTTTGTCCCTCCTTGAAATTCTTGCCGATCTCCGCCAGAAATCCATTTCTGTTGACTGTAATTTTGCCTTCGTTCCTGATTTTAAGTGCCATGTCTCTGAACCATAGGTTATTGTGCTTTTAACAATAGTATCATATATATGTGTTTTTGTTTTTACTATTCATGATCGGGCCCTATCGGACCACGCGAAGTACAATACAAAGTCATTTCAGTCTCTCCTCCCTTTCTCTGTTTTTAGCTTTTCTCTGAGCCCATATTGCTTTCATTCTTTCAGAATGGGCTCCTTTTCTCTCCTCAGTCTAATTGGTTCCTATTTTCCTGGTCTTTCTGCCTTACAAACTGTCCACTCCGAAATTTTCTGCCCAAAAAGTTTCCTGTCGTATACATCTTGTTTTGATATCCCTGCTTCTATCAGGTCCTGTTTAATTGCAGCTATCCATTTCATTGTTTCCGTTTTAGCCCTACTGCGAGTTTCATAGATTCCACAACTTGTTTAGTTAGTCTGGTTGGTTCCATTCTTTTAATATGTCCATAAAATTTTAGCCTCCTTTTTTTTATATCGAATATATGTCTGAATACCTTTGTACTTCATGATTTGCTCTCAGTCTGAATGTTCCTTCTTTAGTTTGTTTTGGGCCTAAAACTTTCCTAATGATTTTTCTCTCTTTTTTTGATTTTCCTCAATGTCTCTTTTTCTGTTTAAAATGAGTGTTTCAGCTCCGTAAAGGCATTCGGGTTTGATCACTGTGTTGTAGTCAGAGGCGTAGCGTGGGTTTCAGCCGCCCGGGGCGTAGGCCAAATTCGCCGCCCCCTGATTTGGGTATTTAAATCCAAAAGGCTTCAAAATTTACAGAAATTCTAGAACTGGAATGATACTGTTACGATAGATATTTTTGTTGAAAAATTAATAGAATTAAAAATACACTTCTGTCTTTAACTAAAACTTTATTGGTCTACTTTTTCTAAGAGCAGCACTATCAATGTCTATAGCATCACATACTTCTTGTTTAATAGACAAAATAGCCAGATTGGTTAGCCTTAAAGTACTTATTGTTGATCTTAAATAATTTTTGATCAACTTCAACTTTTAAAAGCTTCTCTCACAGCTGGCATTGCTTATGGCAATTGTGAGGAATATTCGGAGCATTATTATAATATTGGGCAGAGTATCTTCCAGTTTGGATTTCACAATAAATTGTACTAAGCTAAGTGGGTCCACATTAATTAATTTATTTTCTTTGCCTGTGGCAGCTATGAAAGCCCGAAGTCGAGCTCGTTCGAGCTTGAAGTCCTGTTCGTCCATTTCGGCAGATGCGTAGTCTAGATTACATTCAGTGTCATCCGAATATAGTACTATAGCCGGCGTTAGATAGGCAAACTTTTCCTCCAAATTCCGTAGCTGCTGAAACCTCTCACGAATTTCTACAATTATTCTATCTAACGAAGAAAACAGTTTCCGTCTCAACTCATTTTCATGGAACAAGTTGGCATCTGTACCTCCGTCGTCAAAAATGTGCCTTCTCATTTTGCGCCTCTGAGGTTCCATGGAAATGCCAAGGTCTTCACACATATTTTTTGCATAACTTATAGCGCCATCTGTCAATTCCTCTCGTTTCTCTGTCAGTACCGTCTGCAAACACTTACTTTCTGAGCGCACAGTTTAATGTCGAGGCCCTTTGTCTGTAAATATTTTTGTGCATCGTTCACTTCATGTAGCACAGGTTGCCAGAGGCCCAAGAAACAAAGAAAGAAAAATGACTGCATCGTAACTAGCAAAGTTCCTGCGTCTGTTCTTGTGTTTAAAGCCTGGAGCGCACACAAACGGCAACACGTCCCGTCACGGCTCCGTACCGACTACAATAACGCCAAAACAAGGCGCAATCAGTTTCTCCGATCCGTTTACCGGAAACAGAAGTTAAAAATATCGCGTTTCCCTTACAAAATAGCGCCAATTTCACATCTGATGTAAATGATTTCAGTGTTTTCTTTTCATCATTGGTTTTTCTACATTTAAAGAAACATTCCACAGGACACAGTGGAAGAGATTTCGAATATAAAGAAAAGGAGAGTAAATTCCGAATTTCACCTAGACTAAATAGCCTACCTACTTTCCTTAAGTTTTAATATTTTAGAAAAAGATATTTTTATAATAAATTAATAAAAAAATATTTTTTCCTTTATTACATACATAGAACCATATTATGTTATTTAAAAATTAAAAACTGGTCCAGTAAGTGGTTAATTTTATAAATATTGATAACTTTTAGTGAATATTTTTTCTGTATGAATAAAATAACTAAAGAGACCTTTATGAGATACTATAATTAAACTATCTTATTATATTGGGTTAAATATTAATTTTAATGCATTTTAATCGCTTTACCAATCGTAGGTTTGAAGCATTTATTTAATATTAAATTGAGTAGATGCAATTTTTTTTTATTAATTTCTTCTTCTTATTATTTTAAATGTGCCTATACAGAAATTTAGATGAAGATATCATAAGTTCAAGTTTACCCTACTTTTTATCTACTTGATAGTGTGTTTTTGGATGAATAATTAAATATAATTTTACAATTGCATTAACTAAACAGATAGAAGAATGTACTACATTTATTTACATATAAATTACATCTAAAATTATTAGACAATCAGCATTGTATAAAATATATTTTAGAGCTATTCTTCCAAATCATCTGTTTCTCTCTTTATTCTGTCAAAAAAAAACAAACCTAAAAATATATACATCTCTGTCACAAGACATTTTGCTAAGTAATATCTAAAGAAAATAAAAGAGTAATTGTTTAGATATAAAATTTATTTTGACACTAATATATGATCTGTTTTGAAATTATTAGGTTATATGTTGTTATATGTTGTTTTAGGGGCGCTCGCCATTTAACGCATCCCTAAGCAAACCACGACTAGGGGACAAGGGGGGAGAGGTGTGTAAGGTGGGAGTGAGGTGTTTGGACGGGGAAAGGGGGAGGTGCCGTGGAAAGCCAGCCTAGTGACAGTGGCCCGCGCCTTTCAGAGGAAAGAGAAAGGGCGAAACTCAGATAAAGGGTTAAGGAAAGATTTTATTACAGAATTAAACTAATAGAATAGATATAAGATAACAAGGAAAAGATAAGTCACATATTCACTCTCAAATTGTACGTTATGTTCAGTCCCGGTCTGGTAAAGTTCTCATGGGTGGCACAGTGACGAGATCCTTCGCTAACGGGGATGAACGGCTGAGACGGTCTCGGAAGCATCCTTTGGGCACAGTGGAGGCACACTTGCGAGCACTGAATTCGGTCTCCGTATCTCCGGAGATGTCGACAGCTAAAAGCGGACAGGCGGCTGGGTTGGAGACTGGCGGAAGCGTATTTCTGAACGAGTCCGCGATGTCTCCTCTGGTGTCCGCCTTTCCGCATGTGCACTGCCGTCGACCTTCTTTAGGGGGTGAGCTCCAAGTGAAAATGAAAGCGGGCAGGTTTTCCGCGACGACTGTGCACGCTTGCCGCGTGAACTTCGGGCCGTCTTACCTGCGCCACGCCTTCTCAAACGCTGCTTGCTTCCGTCGTGGATCAACTCCGATCAGGGAAAATGCGGGTGGGGTTCTTGGCGACTGGAGCCGCTGTCCGCGGGACTGTGTCGCCTTCCCCAAACCTCGCTTCCTGCTCTCGGCCGCTGCTCTCCGGATACTGCTCGGCTACTGCTCGGATTCTGCCAGGGGTCGCCGTTATATTCCTGGGAGGGGTGGCGAGACATTTCTGTCCCCATCACCGCTTGTGGCAACACCACTCGTTGTTGTGACATCAGGTCCTTTGTTTTCCCGGGTTCCCGATGCACATAACAAAAGGGAGAAAGTTGGGAGAAAGCTTTTAATGGTGAACAATAGGCTTCATGGCCTGATAGTCTTTGTGGACCGTTTTGAGGAACTTTCTCGGGCCCTTCCCGAAGTCGTTAAACCATTGTTTTAGAGTTTCTTGGTGCCGAGTTGACGGGGGCTTTCAGACTTTTTCAGACTTACAGACGCCAAGGACTGAGAAGGCGAGAGAGAGATATGTGAGGTTAGAAATTGAAAAGAAAAATGTGTTAAAAATATTAAAAATATTAAAAATATGTTAGGGAGATGAGCGAAGCTCGGGGCACGAATAGTGTTCGTGACAATGTTGACTCAGAACTAGTTTTTATTTGATAGGAAAACATTTAATATATTTCTGACATCAGGTCCTTTTTCTTCTATAATGATTTTAATAAATCGTTTTAGTGATTCAGGATTACCTTTGGTCTTATAATTGCACTTTCGGTTTCATGTAAGTTTGATTAATAAATGTAATAAATATTAATAAAGAATAATTAAATTCTATTAAATAAATCTTGAGGCCTAGATATAAAAAATAAAATTATAATTGTCACTTTTATGGGGCGTTTTATTTTTTTTTTTTTTTTAATGAACAAATTAAAAGCTATTGTATATTGTTTTAATGATATGTACATAAACTGCTTTTACAGTATTATACAAAGTGTTTTAAATTATATTTTAATAGCATTTAAAGTGAAAAGTTATTAGGATTTCTTAAGGAGTTGTTTTTGATTTTTAGCTGAAAATCTTATTTATTTATTTTATTTAACCATTCAGATTAAATATGATTGGGAATCTTATTAACATTATAAAGAAAAAAAGGTACAGCAAACATCAATTTTAATATGTAGCTGTAATTTTACATAATTTTAAATGTAACACACGCGAGTTACCATTTGAAATAGTTCTAAGTAAAGAATTTATTTTTATTATTCATACGGCGCTTCTCTTGAAAAATGAGAAAATATCGCTGAATCCTAAATCTGAGATAAATTTAAAACTTGGAGGGATGTCAGATCTGACTATAAATCATTCTACAACATGAATTTATTTCTTTTGAGCATATTTGACCACATTATGCTCGGATACTTTCGACAAAAATTACTGGCAATGTCCACAAAAGAAGCGTCATTGGCGATGAACATTTTATTCAAAGAAATAATGAAGAATCTTTTCAACTTTCCTTCGATTGTATTTGTTTCAATTCATGAACTGAATGGATAGAAATAAGTTTCTTGAAGTTAGGAAGTAAGTGAATATGTTTCTCTGTCATTTAAAATCCGATACGACGAGAAAAATGGCAACTCTTCGATTTGATTTTCGCTGGGGAGAAGGTGGTTTCTTCTGATTGGCTGCAAGTAGACTGCTGGAATGTGATTGGTTGGACGGAACGGCAACTTTGCTCAGGTCCGACCTCGCCGTCTTGGAAAATTCTACCCAACGTTTGATAATGTATCTGCTCATGTTGACGTCAATGTCTCCGTTCCGACCTGAAAACGTGGCTGTGCGTTTGAGCCTTTAGCTTTCATCTGTCTCTGTCAGTTTTTCCAGAGTGACCAAAATGTTTTTGTAATGATGCCGTGTCATATTTATGGCATCGCCTCTTGCGGTCCACCGCGTATCTTGAACCCTTTATAAACTTTTACCTGTAGCTGCTATCAGAACTTCCCAACGATGTATGGACATGGAAAAAAAATGAATAGCAACGTTCTAATGTACCGAAAAAAGTTACTGAACTCGTCTCAACTGAACTCGCCTCAAAATAGAAGTCTTGACTGCAACTCCAACATTTCTATTTAAATTTTTCTCCCTCGTATTTCTAACATACATACTTTCAATTATTTTTCTTATATTCGTATCTTTTCCAACGCATAAAATTTTGATCTCATTATTAATACAATGCTTTTTTTCTAAATACAACGTTCCGCCACTTCAGATTTTTCTACCAATTTATTTCTATTACTGTAACCATGTTCAAGAACTCGTTCTTTTACTTTCCCTCAGATAAAATGCATCGCAATTCATACAATCCATCTTGTAAATTATTCCCATTTCATACTTTCTATCACTCATATTTAATTTACTACATAAAATATTTTTAATTTATTATTATACTCATAACCCAATGTCAATTTTAAACTTTCTACATATTTTTTTTTTCAGTTGTAAGCTTTTTTTTTGTTTTTTTTTAATGTTAACCAGTCCTATTATAGGTGCAATTAGACTAATTACTCCTGTGTTATAGGTGCTGAGATTAAAAGCAGAGATTAAAAGTTTTTTCTTATTTTACCATTAATTATATCATAGATTAATTGATTTTTAGTGCATTTAATGCTATTACTAGTATAATTTTCCCAATTTATTTGACTAAATAATTTATTTTTATTTGGTTTATTAATTTCAAAAATATTTAACCAATAATTTCTAGTCGAAATACCAATGTCGTTGTTTTGTTTTTTGTTCCTAATTTTGTAGAAATTGTTCAAAATAGTTTTATAAATAAATTTTTCTTCTATTTTTAATATTTTATATTTATAATGAATTTTTAACTTTTGTTCAGAAGTTTCGTTTTTATAATTAATGTAAATGCTATTAAAAAATTTTAAAATCAATTTATTGATTTTATCAATTTGACATTTATTTAAAAAAAATCCAATAATTTAATCCATAATCTAAAATAGAATCAACTAATGTTTTATAAATTATAAGCTTTTGCTTTAAAGGGTAGATATGTTTTAAATGATAAAACATATAAGTGAAAGTATGTAGTTTTTTAATAATATAGTTATAATGAAAATTCCAATTGTAATTATCATCGATAAAAACATTTTATAAATAAGGAATAAAATAAGGAAGTAAGGAATAAAAAATCTCTTATCATTATGCATCTTCAATTCCTTTATCCTAAATGTAAGATATTAATTTATTGCTTTATCAATGATTTTTTCTCGGTACCATTCTTTTAAGAATTGTCTTCATATTTACAATTTCCTTTATGAAATCTTCTTCGTTACTCATAGCCACATCAATCCTTTTTAAATACTTTTTTCTATTATATTTCTTTTCATACTCAAATAATATCCTGATTCAAAATTCTGAAAACTATGTGTAGAAAGTTTAAAATTGACATTGGTTTGTGAATATAATAATAAAATGAAAAATATTTTATGTAGTAAATTAAATATCAGTGATAGAAAGTATGAAATGGGAATAATTTACAAGATAGATTGTATGAATTGCGAAGCATTTTATCTGGGCAAAGTAAAAGAACGAGTTCTTGAACATGGTTACTGTATTAGAAATAAATTGGTAGAAAAATCTGAAGTGGCGGAACATTGTATTTAGAAATAACGCATTGTATTAATAATGAGATCAAAATTTTATGCGTTGAAAAAGATACGAAAATAAGAAAAATAATTGAAAGCATGTATATTAGAAATACGAGGGAGAAAAATTTAAATAGAAATGATGGAGTTGAGTCAATTCTTGAATCGTAGGGTTAGCTAAAGAGTTGGTACAAAAATTATATTTAGATTGCAATAACAAGGTTGTGATTGATAAAAGAATTTGATTATTATTGGAAAATTTTAAACTCTATTCTGGTAATTAATTATTATTAACAACTAGTTAATTATGTAGCATATAGTTTGAGATTGTTAAGAATTTCGCAACTTATTCTGTAGTTAGGCTTGAAAAAGAGGAGACGATTTTCTCCTTGAAAATTTGTATTTTTTAGAATAAATGTATATATTATTACATTTAGAATAAGAGTTGGAAATAAAGCGAACTAATCAAAATAAAAACAAGGGAGAAATTCCTAATAAACTACGACAATATTCAGCAAGAATTAATTATTAAATGGTTCAAATTTTTAGTTCCAATTCCAGGATATTATTATTATTTATTATGAAATTTTGCCGCCCCCAAAAAATTGCCGCCTGGGGCGGACCGCCCCCCCCCCCGCTACGCCACTGGTTGTAGTGTCTCAGTTTTGTATATTTAGAAATACATTTTTTGTTGTAGATGTTATTTGTGAGTCTGAAGGCTGTTCAACCCTACCATTCTTTGGGCTCAATGTGCCGTACCACCCCTTAAAGTTTGTCCTTTGAATTTAGAATCATCCTGTAAATTAAAGTCATATTATAACAACATTTCGAAAAAATAGTTTGAAGTTGATTTTTAAATACTGAATGAATATTTAACATTGAGATACTTTTAATAAGAGTTCAGATTAAAAAACAGTAGTTAACTTTCAAGCATCTAATAAATGCAAAGTATATGTGATCACAGGTTCGCTAGTTAAATATAAAGATATTATCATGGGTGGAATATCCTTTTGCTAAAACCTACCTCATTTTCTTTTAAAGCTTTATTTTTCAAAATTCAGTTTCCCTATATTATTTTTAATTATCTCTTAAGATTTTCAAAGTAGTATTGAAAAGGGTTATTCCTCTATAATGTTTCGGAATTTTTTTATCTCCTTATTTGAAGAAAGGGATAATATGCCCTTTATTTATTCGAAATCCCATATTTGTAATCAAACCAATTTGAAATCCACTTTCACTTATTGCATTCTAAAGTTTTTTCAAGCTACGCGAACACCATGCAACTTTTCAGCAACTTAGTCGTCCGATTTTGACGTCACGAGTTGATATAATCTTTTGTCAAACCCCGAACACCATGCAACTCGACATGAAGTCGGCGGTGATAGAAGGAATCCCATAATGCAATGCGTTTCCCAAACCCGATGTGGAAAATCCGAAAAAATCGAGGTTTTGAAACCTCTCTGATAAATTCTGCCGCCTACAATTTCTGCATTTCAATATAAACTTTATGTATGCATGAAAGAAACTCGCAATACTCTTGATATTCATTGAGTACGAGCATGTCTTCGAATGGAATCGAATCGAATCATTTTGGACGCCATTTCTACGATGGGCGTGACGTCACGACTGACTTGTTCCAACGCTGCCCTGTGATTGGGTAATTCCCAGCGACTTCGATGCAATTTTTCGAGTTGCAGGTGTAGAAACAACTCGAGTCGGATGATAAAAGTTGCAGTCAAGTAGCATATAAATGGGCTCAAAACTGTCTATATCAACTCGTGACGTCAAAATCGGACGACTAAGTTGCTGAAAAATTGTAAGGTGTTCGCGGGGCTTTAGAATTTCATTATTAATTCCATCAGTTCATGGAGCTTTATTATTTTTTAATTTTACTAATACTTTATCTCATTCTCTTCTATAAATTTATTATCCATTCCATTTACATCTTATCTTTTCCAATATCCCTTTTTACCTTAAAATTCGCATATGTTTCCTTTCCTAATAATTTAATAAAAAAAACTCCATATCTTGTCTATTCATATGTTCTTCAAAATTCGTAAAATTCGCTTTAAAATCCCGAATTATTTATCAAAATTCAGTATCTGTTTCTTTGAAATTTTTTTCTATATTTTTATATTCTCTTCTATTCTTTACATAATTTATTACACTTTTTCTTTTTATTTAGATACAGTAATATTTTCCTTTGATTATCGCACCTCTTATTTCTTTTTAACTTTTCTTTTTTCTTCTTTTCTTCACATTCTTCATCAGCCAATCTAATATAACATAATATAATACCAATCTAATCTATTTAATTTAAGCTACTTTTAACTCTATTTTTTTTTTTTTCATTTTCTAAATTTTTAGTTTACAAAATATAATATTTCTTATCTTTTTCTTTCTTCTTTTTAATCTCGTACCTTATTGCTTTATCAGTAAAATGCTTTCTTATTACACAGTAATTAATAATAAGACAAGTGAATATAATTTTGTGCTAAAACATAAATTTAACGGCGACCCATAAAAAATAAAGCAATGTAAAAATAATTATAAACAATGTAATTAATGCTTTTAGACAGTGTCAAAAGCAAAGCGGCCCCGTAATTTTGTTACCTGTGGAATGGTCCACCCCCCGAAACGGTGGATTCGCCTCACGCTAATCCACCTCAGTGAAGAGTAGTGCGATCCGACCTTGTCCCCCTATGGATAGTGGACTCTGTCGCGGGCATATCATGCAGCGCAGACGGGGAAAAGGCAGTTAGTTGTGGCGGCAAGCCAGCCGTGTGAGTGGGTCTCCGTCCGGAGCCAGAAGAGAAGAGAAGAGAAGAGAAGAGAAGAGAAGAGAAGAGAAGAG
>JAFIDM010092024.1:0-14489 GCA_023159025.1 Thereuonema tuberculata
AGAAGCGTTTGATGGACTTTTCTTTTTTTATTTTTATTTTTTTTTTTGCGCTTCTATTCGACGCAGGATCATTATTGTCTCTTGTGATGATGCATCACTCACATTTGTTTCTTATCTATTATGAGGAGAGAAACGATCAATACCTTCTAAAAATAGTTTCCTTGTCTTGAAAAGCCAGGGGCTTATTTGCAATGAACACCTGCAATACTACGGTTTCTGCAGGTATCGGAACTCAATTACCGAATTTGACTCGTTACCAATATCCTGTTTATTAGATTGAATTTATGCAAATAGAATTTGAAAGTAAGTTTTTCATTTTTCTTGAGTTGTGAAATTAAAAATCAAAATGTTGAAGATTACGAAAAGATGAGCAGCAATTTTATTATTACTATTATGTAATGTTTATGTTCTTGGAACATATTAAATTTACTTGGAGGCTATGTCCCCGTCCCCTTGGCAAGTTACCTTTTCACCCACTCAAACTTCACAATTTCGGTTTGGATTTCCAGAGTTCGGTTGGTTCATAGATTTAGATATATGAATATTTCAATCGGAGAATTATTTTTAGTCATTAGAAGTTAATAGAATCGATTACGTTAAGAGATATACAAAAAAATTCTGTTCTTATTCTATTTTATTACGGTGAGTTTATACGTGTTCGTTACGTTTAATCTCTGAAAGCAAACAAATAAATGAAAACTAGTTTCACTCTGTGGGAAGAGCTGCTAAAGTAAAAACATATTTACATTTGCACTTCTGCGGACTTGAAGTAAATTCAAAATAGAGTAATCATTCATCAGCGGTGGCAACATAGATGAGAAAGAGATGTATGCTGCTTTTCATTTTATAATCCCGTCTCAGAATATCTCAGATTAACTGATTCACAACACGAGGAGTTTTCCATAAACAAATGGAATGATTAATAATTAATGAAAGGTTTCAGATTGAATCAACTTCTGGGTGATACGACGAACGAGAACTTGATAGCATACGTTGAGTTTCCCAATGAATTCAAAAGATTATTTCCAAAAGTTAGAATCTTTTTCTTTGCTAAAAACTGCTCGACTTAGGCTTACGCCAGTTTCAAGTTGCTTTTAAATTATGTTTCTTGTTTGAATTTTCGATAGTTTTATTATGAACTAATCGTTATCCGCAGGAAATAAAATTGAAAATTTAATGCAGTTGTCAATTTCAGTTCTACTCTGTCATTTCCACTCTCTTCACTTTAATATTTGCTTTGATCCTTCCTAAAGTTACTTACGATATGAATGTAATCTTTTTGAGGATTCTTATTTTATAAGTTTTATATAAGGCCTTGTTGGGTCCTTGGTTGAAAATATTTTTTTCATGGTTCATTATTTACATACATACATAGTTCTCTGCCAAGGGCAGGTCCTTCACTGCAAACCCAGCATTCTCGAATCTTTCCTATTTTCTGCCTTCGCTTGGAATACAAGTAATGATCAAAGATACTCAGGAAGTATCCTGATCAGGAAGATCAATTGGCCAATAGTCGTTCACAAGCTTCGTTAGGTTTTCTTTCAAAATAGGGTCCTTATTAGTAAAAAAAAAAAATGCATTTGCTTAAACAAATTTCGAGTTAAGCGAAGAATGCTGCAATGATTATGATTTAAATATTTTCACATCATTTCGTCGTTGTATATTCTAAGATAGGTAGGCTTCATTTCTTGTGATCTTACTTCGAGCCTTGGCAGTATTACTGTCTATATTAACTGGCTTATCTTTTGAAGGAGTGTAGTTATAAAACATATCTCTGAAATTTCTGGTAGATCTGTTAGCGTAACATCCAACAATTCTTTCTCTTAGCGTTTGTTGCCCATTTCTTTAAATTTTCAGGCACGTTAAGTCTCTTTTTCAATATCGTTTTAATATTAGCATGTTGATGATCATGTGACGAAAAAGATGTCTTTTTAGAACAAATAAATTAACTTTAGTAATTTATTTTCTAGAGAAACATTGATTATAGGGATTTAAGTGACGACAGGACTTAGTCGTATTCAGGTACTGATCATCCTTGATTCCGGTTATCCCGTTATTGTGCCTGACCCACGGAGAGAGTGGTTTAGTGCTCTTGGTCATCCTTCATCCACTTAGTGTCCATCAGATAAGAAGATGGATGAGGAATAGATTTCATCCCTTTTGTCTCTGATCACAAAAGCCGATCTGTCCCTTGATGTGGAAACACCACAGTAAATAGTGGCCTCCTGTAAATCAACATTGACTCTCTGCCAGTAAATTGTAGGATTTTCTCAGTCTATGCAATGTCTCCGGTACGGATTGTCCGTTTTTAATGTCTTTCTTTTATCTTTATTCTTGTTTTGTTTTTTTTCCTTGCAAACACAAATAAACAACAATACTTTCTTCACATCAGGTTTAGAAGTGATTCATTTACTCACTGTATTTTGAAGTTTACAATCTGTGATGCATTTGATCTTTTTTTTAAACAAATTTTTTCACGTTCCTTATATTTTGTAGGGTAGGGTCTTCTGCCTTGAGGTTAAGTTATTTTTTTCGTAATCTAATATATTTTTTTTTCTTAAAGCTTTCAACTGTGAACATTACTTTAAAATTGTAACTGTTGTATGTTTTTTCTTATCAATTATTTTGAAAAACACCAGCATTTACCAAATTCTACGATTCTCACTGCTTAATGTCTCGTACGTTAATATCATAACGCTTTGATATATTTTTTTTAAGCAAATATAATGCTGTAATTATCCCTACAGTGATGACAGTTGTCAACTTAGAAACTATACAAACCCTGAACTGTCACTGTTCAGCGTCTAAATAAAGACATAGGTTTGCTTGGATTACTTAATAGAATAGTGTTTGGTTTTTTTTTTTTTAATTAAATAGATTAAAATAAATAAAACCAGTTACGTTATTTTACATAGCTTGGGTCGGTGCTGAAATTTGCTTTCAAAATTCTGCCTCTGCATAGAAAAATAATAATAATAATAAAAAAAAATTAAAAATGCATCCCATAGAATAGACTTCAGATCTTGTAAGTGTTAATAAGTAATATTCATAATTAACTATTAATTTGGATACAATTGCACTTAAGTGGAGAAAATCTAAATATTATTCTAATGAAATTTTACATTTTTAACAAGCAGCAAACCCGAATAAAAGACAAATACATTTACAGAAGCGCTGTGTAGTCACTGTAAATAAATAAATAAATACATAAATAAATAAATAAATAAATAAATAAAAGAGGAACTGAAAGGATACATGGTGTAGGCTAATATGACTTCTTAATTTAGTTTAACATATAAATTTATTATAATTGGACTGATAATGAAATAAAAATAATTTTTCCTTTGATTTCGTGGTTTTCAGTAATAATAAAAAAAAAGCATGCAAACTATTGTATTTAAATTTTATTATATATTATCAATTTTTTTCAGTGCTACCTTGCGTATCTCTGTTTAAATTTTTATAAACTACATTAAGTTTTATAAACTACTTATGTTTTATAAACTACATTAAAATAATGCTGGGCCACTTTTATAAAATAAATTGTCTACTTGAGTGTTACCAAGACGTAAAAAGATAGTATTCGGATTCGTTGCCTTTTATTTTCATTTCTCTCCCGGGACAGCCGCTCTGCTACGCCAAGGCGGAGCTTTTGCATCCACACGGCTGTTGACGGGCTTTTGCCGCAACCACTAGGTCGAAGCAGGAGACGTATGAGAACGGGTGGTCGGAGCGCCTGCTGCTCTCGTTGGCCTACGAATGTCCGCCTCGAAATTTTATTCCTCGCGCTGTTATCGTGGAGTGGGGAACGATAACAGCCCGAATTCGTCCGCCTCAAGAAATAAGAGCCGACCCGCGACTCGCGTGTATAAATGGCTCGGCCGAAGATGTCCCCGGGGGTCGTATTGCCTGATAAGGGGGAGTGTTTCTGCCAAACATGGACCCGATAACGGCGCTCGTCTTCTTTCCCTTCAGAAAGGCGGTTTTCACCCGAACCGTCTTCTCTAGCACCGTCGCCGTTTTGAACCTAGGATTAGTAATTTAACTTAGTGCGCTTGAAAACGATCTGTCGTCTCTTGTCATTATTATTATTTTTTTGGTCGATTATTTTATTAATCTAGGACCGACAAAAATACTTCCTAACCTTTTTACCATGTGTCAGATTTTGTAATTTTACGATTTTCTTACAACGGCAACGCAGACAAAATTATAGATTTCAGATGTTTGTAATAATTGAAAGGAGTGGTGTATTTTTTTTTTGTTAGAATATTGGCGAATGGTCAATCCTCCTTTAACCACTTTGGAATTGAACCGAAATTTCAACATCAAAAACTACAAAGCATTTTTTTTTTTCTTGGTTGATGATTCTTTACAGTTCTGTTGCTGTGTTAAATAATAAATGATTTTTTTTCCCTTCTACGTTTCTCTTTTAGTTTCAGGTTGATAAAAGAGATTGATAGGAGGAACATTTCGATGGAGCTGCTTAACTTCCTTTCCATCTTACTGTCTCTGTACCACATTTTTAACGGTACAAGGTCCCTTGCCGTCATCTTTCGTTATCTTTCAAAAGACTGTATTGTCGTCGGGATTATCTTTAAAGGTATAAGACAACCTACCTACGTTGTAAAACCAAAACAGGAAGGGACTGTATTTGTTTCTGAAATTTCTAATTAAGTTGATGGAAGAAAATTTGAATAATGTGAAACTTTTCTCTTTTTTCTATCAGAGAAGCTATCATAAATTTACGGCATTTCACTTCTTTTAAATAACTGAACTTGAATTAAACTATTCCTTGTTTAACGAAAGTCATTTTTCATTCTTCATTGCATGAAAAATTCGCTAAGCGAGAGCTTATTTCGTGTAGTTTTGTGGTGTTTGGTTCCTAGCTTACTTAATTAGTTAACTATAATATTAAAAAAAGCAATTAAAATTAACTAACATATTTTATTTCGTAGCATAAAGAACATTAAAGAATTATAAAAGTTAATACTGTTGATAAACAATAAAAACTAATAATGTATTTCAAGTAATACGTATACTGAAATAGGGACTGCGAGATGGTCAAGCACACTGTCCCACATGCGAAATTCGAACATTTTTGCTGTGTTACGACAAGATATCCTTCATTGAAGTCGAAGGTAGTAAGCAATAAAAACTTACTTGATCTATTGCCGTTAAGCCATAGAAGGTCGTATATATATTTACGGTTAGTTCTCCTAACGGAAGTTAAACGAGAGAACAAATTTCGGAATTTATTATTATTTATTTATAAAGCGATTAACACTCCCATCCCTAGTAGGCTCTGTCCACTGTCCTTGATTTAGTCACGAGTTTCATGTAATTCTTTTTTATCAAATCTTACTCATCGTCATCTGTTTTCTGTCTGACGTCATCGTGACGCCATAATTCACAAGGTCAATCAGAAGGCGAATGCTCTCTTTGCAACAGCCAAATAGCAGGTCGTGTGGCTTTTGCTGCTGTTGTAAATATTATGGATGGGCACGAGTGATTCGCTGCCAACTCTCTGCATTTCTTGTAACTTCGTCCACATTAGCTTTTGTTTTTCCTTCTTTCGTTCTTTTTTTTTTTTTTTTGAAACTCAAAAGTTTTTCGCTTTGTTGGGACAATTTCGCCTCTTCGATTTCTCTCTCTCTCTCACTCTCGGAGCGGAAAGGAAACGAAGAAAGAAAGGGGAAAAAAAAAAAGTTAATTCTCCTTCATCTAAAAATAAAATGATGGTCGGCGGGATTTAGCATTGGCGGCGCTCGGAAACTCGTCTTTAAAACGCAAAAACGGACTTTCGTTGCGAAACCTGAAGCTATAAATCCAAAACCTACCCGTAGATGAACACGCCGGCGATAAATAGCCCAGGAATGGCTGACATGAATAACGCCAAGAACTCTCGCTCCCATCACGTGAAGATCGTTTTTTTTTTTTTTTGTCTCCCCCTCCTCCTCCTCGAGAGTGGAAATAGTTTTAAGTCACAAGATGGAGATTTTTACACTCCGAGATTACAAAAACTATCTGCTCACTCATTGTCTCGGATTAAAATGAAGGAAAAAGTCTTTGGAATTCGTATCGAGTCCACTTGGCATTTGGGAGGGGCAGGATTGTAATAACTCATGAAACTAAAAATTATAAAGAATATTCAAAAGATATGGAGATTTTTTTTTTTTGTCAAGTCAAGTTTTGATAAAGTTTTATAAATTTAGTTATTTTAAATCTCATTCGTTAGAATAAAATTGACTAAGCCTTTTATTTTTAATATATACAAGATTCCATGATAATCGAAATGCGAGTGTCAAAGGAGATGATAGCAAACATTGAAGATGCGAAAAGTCATTTAAAAATAACGGTAGGAAGGCAGTGACTTTTTAAAGTAAAAAAGTAAATAAATAAATAAATCAAAAGAAAATTAAGTGCAAAATTACTGTAAAAGTGTTTCCGCCAACTGTATACGTTACTTAAAAGGAATTTACTACTAAAAAAATTTCTTCTTCTTTTTCTTCTTTTTTTTTAAAAAAAATATTAATATGTTAAAAAACAATGATAAATATACACTCCTGTTGTGAAGTTCAAATCACAACATTACATATGTTTGATTTGAATTTTAAAATCAGTTTTATTTTGACTTTATAACTCAGTACAATTGAAACTGAAACATAACCAAAGTCTAAAACACAAGCAAAAAGGAAGCCAATGGTGGCGCCACTACCAGAGTTAGTTTTACATCGGTTCTTATATACATTATTCGTCGCTAAACAAGGGAATATATCAGATTAAGATTGATCGCCTTAGATTAAAGAATTAAAAAAAAAAATTACTACCTTTTATTTTCCAAGGTAATTTAATAGGAGAGTGATTCAACTTTGCGTGACACTGTGAAAGGCATCATAAATCATCACATATTCTGCCATTAATTGATATTGATCTTCTCAATTATATATATATTCACATGCTAGTTTAACGAGTATAGTAAATAATACAGTGGATCAATAAACATTTCTACCTTTCAATAACATCGAGAAAAAAAAATACATTTCCTATTGATGTAGATTCACCGATTCTTCCAGTTCGGCAAATAACGCAGGATTTTAATGGATATATTATTTTGTTTCTCTTTTTTTTTTGGTTCGTGATTATTGTTTACTATTTAAAGTGACTGTTTCATTTGAAAGAAGTGACCGGAGGATAAAAAAAAAATTACAGGTTTTTTTTTGTTTTGTTTTTAGTGTTAGAAGATATATTCATGTTTATTTACCATTTGATCTCTTAACTTTTCATTACTACATATTTTTTAATTTTTTTAAGATTTAGAAATAGCTAATTATTTTTCTAACAAGTCTTTCCACTTAGGCCGCGCGGTTGGCGATATCGCTAAGACACTGGCCTCTCACCTCTGAGTCCCGGATTCGGTTCTCATGTGGGTTTCATTGATGGTGGCGATCCGCGCTTGCAGGTTTTCCCGGGGTTCTCCCATTTCCCCTACCATCCTTTCTCAGTCTTTCTCTCCGCCTGTTCTTCTTTCCGTGGGCTACTACAAAAGATCTTTCGACGTGCTCGGCAGTCATGCCACTCACTTTCAATTAATCTAATCTCAGTCGTTCCACTTCAATTTTTTCTTTACTTTTTTTTTTTCATTACTTTTATTAAATGTTGTCAACTTTTCGTATCTTCAAACGATTTGTTGAAACTATGGTTGTTCATATTGAAAGTAGTTCAAGCGTGAAGAGTACCAGGAAGAACTAAGTTAATGATGATACTTAGGTAATGATACTGACAGAGTCAAATTTTTTTCCCTGAGATTGTGTAGTTTTATGTACAAAAACTGTGAATATGCAGTGTACATTCACAGAGTTATGGAGCATTAGACGTCTTCTGTTTTTTTAAAAAAGAAAAACACCATCTTAGCTTATCAGCTACCGTAAGATACCAACTTAATAATTATTTCCGATTCCCAAAATCACTAACTGCTTTTTTTTTACTTTCAGACATGAAACTGTCTCGTATTTACTTCACAGATAAACAGCTCAGTTTTGTTTTCTGAATTTAATTTAAAAAAAAAAAAGAAAATAATTAAACGGAATAAGAAAGTAATAATTTCTTTTAATTCTATCTTCTTAGTATTTTTGGTTTAAGGTAAATTTTGCTTGCACAAAACAAAACAACAACACAATTTTTTTTTTCACAATGTGAAGAACTAGAGATTTTTGGGACCATTGATATTCAGTCTATTCACATCAATTTCAGACTTTGGTATTTATTTTATTTTATTCTTCTCAGAGTACTAAGAAATATAAAGATTTTCATTGATGTAAATTAGTTTTCCAGGATCCCTGCACTGTCGCGGATTGCATTGGAATTTGAATCGGAAGTATTTTTTATTTATCCGAAATTAAAAATCAATGAAGAGGCTTATTGAACGCTGTTTAAAATTGAGGTATCATTACAGAAAAAAAGTAGTTCTTCTTGGCAAAGAATATATTCAGTATGTCTGTGATTTCATAATTGATTCCTAGTAAGTTGTTCTGTATTTATTGGCAAAGTAAAAATCTGTATCCATTTGTCAACTGTTGCACGATTTCTTTGCCTGTTTTCTTGTAATGAGTAAATCTTTGCCGAGAGAACAAAGTAGGATATTAAAAATTTCATCTCTCTAAAATATATATACAAGGTGATTCAAAATTCTCTGTACAAACTTTAAAGTTAGGTCAGGTATACAAAGCAAACCGTATTCGTAGTGGAACGTATATCCGTAAACCTCACCCGAATGTCATAGAAGGTACACTAAGATTCAGAAACAACAGACAAGAAGAAAGGTAACAATATGCTTATTAGCCCTATGTTTACAGTAAGGTTCCCAGTAGGTGCTCAAACTTCCTTCCACCAACAGTTATACGACGCCTCACAACGTCGATGCATGGATTGCTGAACATAATTATGCAAAAATGCGAAGCCTTTCACGGACACATCGAACTGCCACAGCGACTGTTGCGACGAGGTCAACAATGGGGGGGTCTCGTAGACCTGTTTACTATCATATTGTAAACATAGGGCTAATAAACATGTTATCTACCTTACTTGTTGTCTTTTTTATTTCTGAACCTTAGTGTACCTTCTAGCACATTCTGGTGGCCTTTGAGGACATACGTTCCACTACCAATGCGGGTTGTTTTTGTATTCCTGACCTACCTTTAAAGTTTGTACAGGGAATTTTGAATCATCCTGCATATATATTTTACTAAAAAATAAAAACAGTAAATAAAGTAATATACATAAAAAGCTAAATGTATATAATTATTAGAGTGCTGAGACCAGCTATTACTCTGTGATAGGGAAAAAAAAATTCTAAAAAAAAATTCTAACCCCGACAAAGGAAAGATGAGTGTTGAAATCATTGTTAGTCGAATGATACCGAGGTCATCGGAATTTATTTCTTAAGTTTCGGAGAATTTTGCCTTTCTCTAAAGTTCGTTTTCGTACTGTTGGTCGGTGCTCTACGTGATTATCTTTCATGGAATGTTCACTCTCTCTCTCTCTCTCTCTTTTTTTTTTTCCTACTTTCTTATTCCATTTAGTCTTGGACGTCTGCCAAAGTAGAGATGTGTTGGCTCGTGAAACGTGAGTGAAATGATAGGAAAATTCGTTTGGGCAGTTTTCGGAAATTGGCGAAAATAATAAAAAGAAGCTCGGGATCATTAAGAAAGGCAGAGATTCGCTTCTCAAGCTTCAGCAGTAGTTTATTAATAATTTTAGCAGTTAAAAAGTTATTTTCTCATATCATAAAGATGAAGTATTTATACTGCAACAGACGAGACTTCCAGAGACCAAATGGGCCAAGGCTCAGGACTGCAAATTTTTTTGGATTAAGGCAAAGGAAAAATGCGAAGACAAATTTAGCGATCACAAGATTTACGGAATATTGAAATTTTCGTTGCTACTGTGAAACTACCACTTATAAAAATAAAATTTAGTTTTTTTTTTGACGATAACTAAAACAAGAAATGTTTAATCATTTTTTTTTATCTATTTACTCAAACGAAAGCAGATAAGAAAAGGCTTAATTAATAAAAGAATTGTTTATAAACAAATTTCCCGATAAATTTGCTCATAGCTTATCAAGCATTATTGTCGAAAATAGATTTATTTCTGCTGGTCCAAAGGGAAGAAAAGTGGAACTGTAGGCTCCAGAACATTTAAATTCACACACGTCCCTTCGCTATTTTGTTTTAAATTGAGGATTTTCTGCCTTCATTTTTACTGTTTTCATAAAATAAACGTCATTAATCAGCAACGAATACAATTTATTACTTCTGTTTTAATATTCGAAATGCTTAACAAGTTAAAACGATACATTGAAAAAAAAAAAAAATCAAAGAAATATTAAGTCACCTTGAAGATTGAGGAAAAACCTACCAAACCTGATGGGAAGGCTGAAAATTCAAGGAAGGGGGGGGAAAAAAAAAGTAACATTTAAAACAGGGTGAGATGCCAAGAGCTTTAAGCTGTTTGACCTAGTGCTTGGCCTATGCACTGAAGCTCAAAGTGTAGCTGTCAGGAAAGAGTCGTTGAGCTGATCTCAACAATTATAATTGCATAATTACGTTCGGTGTCAGCTAATGAGGGGGATCGGTTGATGCTCGTTTTAAGGACAGACCTCAGAAGAGAAAAAAAAACGAGAATAGGAGATATAATAGAACCTACTGTCATTCCCATCTGTCGTATTAATTATCTCCATCCTTAGGACAAGGAGCATCGTTTGAGATGTTTCTCATTGGGTTCATTGTAGGCCTAAAGGGAGGAGTCCTTCCACCACTGGTTGTAAAACGTCACTGGAAGCCTCTTCCTGCTCGTAATTAAAGGTCGATAAGATGGTTCAATTCCTTCCTTTCTTTCTTTTTAGTCTTTGGGTAAACTTGAAGCGACCTCCCAGCGATGCTGTAATGATGTTGATTGTAAGAACAATAGCGCAGGTTTATTTGTTATTATTGTTTTCTTATTTCCACGGCTTAAAGAGAACCTGAAATTGGGAAAATGCCGTTAAAAGAATAATTATTATAGTAATAAGAATGAAATTCAGATGTGCGGATTCCCTCATCCAAATGTACGAGGGAGTGAAGGATAACAAATCTTGTACGCACTGTAATTACGATTGTACTGTAATTAGGCTTCCGTGTTTCTGATTGAGTAATAGTCGGTGGATTAGACATATTATGAGATTATTAGTGATGTACATTTAAACATTTACAATTAATTTTCATAATTCTTTATAAAATCAGAATAATAATAATGATTGCACACGAATAGTTTTCTATACTGTTATTGGCATGTTTAAACGGTGTGCGACAAAATATTTGTTCCAACCAAGAAAGAAAAAGATAATAGAAACTAAAATAGAAAAAAAAAAGTGGCATCAACCAGAGGTTTTAAATAGTTGAAAACAGATGGTGGCCAATTCATGGGGACATTAAGTGTAGTGAACTTTCGATCAATGGAAGAAACACAAGCAGCCAACACTTGAGTATTGATCGACAAAGTGTCAGCTCTGTGAAACGGCTTTGTTTAGGTATATCATTCCAGCGGACAACTATTGACTCTGATTTCTCGAAGATGCTCCTATTCCAAGAATTTCAAAATAACAGCTGACGGAGATTTAAAAATCAAAAAAATCAAAACAAAAACTTTAAGCCGATTTTTTTTTTTCGGTAAATGTTGCTGCATATCTATATACTGCACATAGCTGAATATTTTAAATGTAGACACTAACTTTAAAGCAGTGAAAAATAATTTAGTGAATAAGAAAAAAAAGAAAAGTCTTTACATTTGTTATAGAATGCATGACTTCATTTTCTTCCAAATTTAATCGGAACGTTACTTCTACTTGGAAAAATGTCTATAGAAGAACTATTGTTTTCTTTGATCTCAAAATTGTAGATAATTGTTTCCCTGTGATTTTATGATATCATCTGCGGACAGGCCACAACTACTGCCATCGTAACGCCAGCCATTTCTATGCTCAGAAATCTCTCTGGTACAAGAGGTAATAAGGCTAGTTGTCCCAGAGGAAAACAAAACCCTTCTAGTGGGCCCCCTAGCCTTTAAAGGAGGAACTTCAGTAAAGCAGTACTGTATGTAAATAAACAAAATAGCATCCGAATAACTAATGGTGTTACTTTCTTAAGGGAAACGACACCATTCAAAAATACCTCATCATTTTTATTTTTTATAATCTATTCATTTAAGCTGTTAAAAGCTGAGGATTCTGTTGCTGTGCTACTTACAGTAATACAATGTTAATGAGTATATGAATGAATGAAAGGACGCATTTTTTTACATTAAATTTGAATGAAATAAACTGATTAAAAAGTAGTCAAAAGTTTTATAAAATAACAATAATTAAACAGAATAGTAATTGTTAGGCTGGAATTTAAACAATTTTTTCCACACTAAAGTTAAAATAAGTTATTACACAGACTATTCTCCTTCAAGCTGCGTTTCAAGAATCCATTAGCTAATGTTCTGAATCCTGGCTTGGGATGGTCCGTGAAATGGGACTTAACTGAGCTCTTTCTTTGTTTCATTTAGAAACTCTTTGCAAGCTTAAAAGATTCGGTAAGTAATATTACTTCAGCTGTAATAAACAACAATAATTCGTTTTCGTCTCGTCCTCCTCCCTCTACGAAAGCTGTGCACAAATTAAAATCATTCAATTTGAATTGTTTGTATTTACCGAAGTAAATTAAATTACTGTTGGTTTTTTTTTTTTTTTTCCTTTTGTCATCACTGTGTTTCTTTTTATTTGTTTATGTGAATAATTATTATCCTTTCTTTTAACATGACAGAAATGGCTTTGAGAAGGTTTAATTCAATTGTGTCGTCGTCAGCATTCGAATGACACTCAGTCTGCCTTCGGCGCCAAAACCAGTAAAGAACTTAATTTTCTGCTTCATGTAGACTCACTTGTTTCTTCGGCTGACTGAACAGAATATTGTAATTTCAATGGAAGCAGTGGAATTGATAAGAAGTAATAAAATGGAAAGAAATAGAGTTTGCTTACGTAAACACTTGAATTTATTAACATTTTGCAAGTACCTTTTGTTGTTTAAACGTATCGACAAATGGAGTTACTACTCACTATTTACGAAGGCGTTATTAAAGAAAGCAAAGAAAAGAGTCTGTTTTTGCATTTACACGGAAGTATAAATAATTGTCATTAGAATTCAAGATTACACAGGATATCCAATAATTACATTTGGAATTTCTCGCTTAAACAAAACGGCAACAACAATTTACAGATTACGATTTCGTATTATTTTTTGAACGATTTGAATTTTAAAGATATTCGGGGTCTTGTGATTAAAAAGAAATGATTCAACATGCCTGAGATTCCTGTCGTTACGATGAACACATGAGTGATAAACTGCAGATATTGTCATCTATTATTCATTCATGCGACAGCTGGAATCATAGGAAAAGTTTCTGGACAGTGGAGAGGTAGATCTGGAAACCTCCGTTAAAGTTGGGTTGATTTTTAGAACTTCGCGAGATGAAAGTTACCGGCGTCTTTGAATTGCTCGTAATTATTTGCTGAAGCTGTTCCTTCTGCAGTACCAGTGCATATTCATTTGCCAACTTAAATATCTTTTTAAATAATAGTTATTAACAGACATCTGCTGTAGCTTGCTTAAGATAAGATGTCCATTCATTACATTTACTTACTTACTTCTCATCAATAAACAATGTTGACGAAATTTACTAGATACCGCAGTATTACTGTCATGACGATTAGACCTCACTCACAATAATTTTTATATATCGTTCCTAATATTCCAATCTTCCGTGCTTTTATGAAAACTACAGGTCAAGGAGAATAGTTTCGAAACTGTACAAATCAGCAGGGCCTTAGGCCCAGGATTTGCGAAGGGAAATCTTTCGGCAAAGAAACATTTTGAGAAATAAAAAAATGACTGAATCAATCAAACACTGAATCGTTAAACAGACATCTAAGAACAATATCACTCGGTGCTGTTTAGTTCAGTTTCCTATAGGTTCGAAGTTCAATTGATTGACTTTTGGAATAAGAGTTTATACTACGCTCTGTGTAGTATACAAATCGCAATAAATGAAGTAAAAAAAAAAAAACCGACAAAATGAAATTGCTTTAGTGTCGTATTGAGAAAAAAAAATGTATTTAAAATATTAAATACATACTGCCTATTTTAAAAGGGTAACTATAGTTTAAATAAAATAAAAAATCACAATTCAGTTATATTTCTCGTCTACTTGTGCAGACTTCTTCATCTTAATACAATTCCCTCCAACGATCTTCAGTGAATAAATAAAATAGAATTAACTATGTAAATTTACATTGCTTTGCGAATTGAGATAAGTAATAATCATTGATTTATAAATATTTTGTAATAAATGGTTTAATTTTTGTAAAAAAAAAAAAAAACTCCAGTCATTAGGCTTGTAGTCTAACCAGGCAC
>JAFIDM010092025.1:0-14488 GCA_023159025.1 Thereuonema tuberculata
TCAAAAACGATGGATTAAAATTAAAAACACATATTTATTACGGCTAATAAACGAAGAAAGATACACATAATAAAATAGAAAAAAGAAATCCCGTTGCAATTAGTAAAGGTCAGTAATGTCCAGGAAAATAAAAATCACTTCACTTTCTCATCATTAATGAGCTTAAAGTCTCGGATATCCGGAGAAGGCAAAAGTCACGAAAAGCAAAAGTTCGTAATCACTTGTTCACAAAGTTCAAATTACTTACTCATTAATGTCGTTGATGAGTTCGATGGTTGGGATCCTAAGCTACTGAAGCACAAAACACAATCAAAACACCGCCTAAAGCACTAAACTTGAACTTTTATTAAAGATGGCACACGATCTACGCAGAACATTTAGGACCAAAGACCAAAGACAATGTGAAACAAGCAAAGGAATTTTTCAAGTAAATAGAGCAACAGAAAGAGAAACCAGAGGGAGACAATTGTTGCTGTGAGTCCATAGAAAAAGGAAATGCTGTTATTATTGTCAGTCTTGTAACAACGGTTAATTTCTATCGTATCGAAATTATTATTAAAGCACTGAAATTGCAACAATTCTGACTATGTGAACTATACATTTTTCGTTTAATTATTCATTAATAAATACAATGCAAATGAAATCACACATCAAACAATAGAAACAAAAAAGATTAAGATGCTATAAAATTGTTTTATTTCCAAAATACGAAAACACGCAATAACGTTTAGAATGTGATTCTTCACAGATATCGCGAATGCATGTTTATCTAATTTGTGTAGAAGTAAACATGCATTCGGATGTAGAGCTTCAGTTCCAAAATTTAATTAAGAAGTGATGTTTTCTGCCTGATTTTCTATGATGGAGATTTTTTCCGTATATGATTCTACACAGTTGTAATGAATTCATTCTATTTTACTTGGTTTGCTTTGGATTATGGCGATGACGTCTAATAGTTTTAAAATTTGCCAATGGAAGAATCTACCCCTGGAAATATTGGTGGAGATTTGTTCTTATCTCGACATTGAAGACCGAAAAAATGTTTGTTCCACATGCAATTCGTGGTGTAATGCAGTTCATACTCCTGTTCTGTGGCGTTCCTTCGTCCTTGATATTTTTTTATTTACGGATGATGCCATTCACAGCTACAGAAATTCACTATTGGTAGCTTCAAACTTCGGTCACTGGTTGAAATGCCTACAAATTTCCATTTATTTCAATTATGATGTTGAAGATGAACACAGGATAGCTTTTAGATTTCTTGTGGACTTTTTGAAAATGTAAGTTGCTGTTATCCTTATTATTATATTTTTTTTAGTAGTTATGGAGATGCACTACATTCGAAAATTAGGAGACTTCATTTCTCCTTCGAATGAATTAACATTAATCTCAGTTTTTCCAAAACTACCAAACATTACACATTCAGAGGATAGCTGATAAATAAGGTTTTTATAAGTATTTTGAAAATGACAGCAAATGAGAAATAAAACTTAGGGTCATTGAGAAAGATTTTAGAAAGGGAACATTTACAAGACGTAAAGTTTTCAGATGTTTAACTTTCCAAAAATATTCATCTACCAAACTGAAACTCAAACAGAAACTGAGGTTTCAAAATTTCCCGCTCGGACCTGAAGTAATAAAATTACAACATAGAGTAAAAAAGTATTATCTAAGGTTTCACCATATTAATCTGTGGAGATTAAATTACGTTCTTTCAAATTCAATAGGATAGAAGTTAACGGTTTTCTATTTTTGAAGTGTTTCCTAATTGTTTAGTTCAGGTACAATATACGAGTACCGTGTATAAATACGAAGAGTAAATACAAAATTATAAAACAGTGTTTTTAAGGAAAAAATAAGGTTTTTTTTTTGCTAATTTGGAAATGAAATTTTTTTGCCAGCATTGCGTAATCTACTAAAACATGACTATGTGAACTATTGTTTTTCCGATGTCACTACACTTTTCTTTGATATCTTTCTACCATTGGATATTTTAGATTTGATATAGGATTTGATGTTTTCGAGAAACAAAAACGATTTAGAACAAAGCCTAAATACCCATATTCGTCTGTCTGTGATCAGGATATTTTAACCATACATCCTAAAATGCTCGACTGTAGCTAAAAAGATTTTGTTGAAGAAGGAAAGTATAACGAACATCGAGAACAGAGAAAGAATTATATCCAATTTTTAAAAAAACATGATTTTAAAATTTTCTGATTTTAATGTATTCTTGATATGCAGGCACGAAAATTATATGTTTGTTTTGTTTTTTGTTTTTTTTAACAAAATTATTCTAAGTTAGAAGTCGGCCTAATTGTACTAAATGATAAGCCCAGAATCTAGGGATATTAAATACAAATTTCAGATCGGTATTTGTTTGGTGAAACGTTCAAACCTTGGAATATAGTGAAGAAATTAATCAATTTCAATTGATCTCTTCTTCTGAAATCTATAATATTTATTTGGAATTTAATTTTTACGTTTAATTGTCTTAGTGTTGTTTTGCTATAATTTTGAAATGAAAACAATTCGTATCCTTAATTAGAAAGTAACGTAAAATACTCTTGTAATTGATTTATTTTAATTTCCTTTTTAGACTCTTGGAAACCAATCAGCTTCCGCAACTGGAGAAATTCTCTCTCTGTGGTCTCTGGTTGGAAGTATGTAGCAGTGATGTCTACGAAGAGGCCATTCTCACAACAGCAAAATTCTTAAGAACCCAAAAGCAATTAATTTCATTCTGTGTAGAGCTATATACTTCTCTTATCAATGGATGTTTATTATTAGATTCCATCGATACACAGTCTCTCTTGACAATGAGAATATTGGATATAACAGATCTCTTTACTTTCGGAGAAATTAGGTATTATCTCTACACTTTTATTTCTTCAAATTAAATATCACTAAGATGGTTTTTTCGTTATTTACTTTATTTCTGAATTTGGAAATTCTCTGGAAAAAAATGAATATTTAATTATGTTGTGTGGAATGTTTTATTTCAGTTGTGTGTCGGAGATAGTAGAACGATTCCTGAAGAAATATTCAAATTTGACAGAACTATTCCTGGAGTGGAGAGATTTTGGAGAGAAATCGCTGGCTTGTGTAGCAAAGAACTGTAGGAATACTTTGAAATATATCCATCTGACAATGTATAACGATTGTAACCCCAAAATTACTGTTGAATGCTGGGAAAATGTGATTTCACTGATTCCTGATCTTCGTACTGGATTTCAGATAGGTGAGTATGGAGATATACTTTAAGAATATTTTAAAGAGTTTTATCGGATGGACCTTGTCAATTTTGCAATAGAAACAATTAAATGATCGCGTCAATTGAAAAGGGAGTAACAACAATGTAATGACCTATCAATGCTCCCACTATTCACTTTAGATACTCGCACTGAAATGCATCAGAATTTATACAGTCCTGCTGTCGTGTGTCGAGTCTGTGGTAGATTTTCTCTCACCGCTCTCTCGAAATAGAATGATATTCCCTATCGTTGTGTTATTGTAGGTCCAAAAGGTGATATGGCTTGATTGTGTAGACCTGTTTCCGAACATTATCTCCAAAGGGAAACGTTCATAAGTTTGAAATCTAGTGACTGAGGTGATAATGATCTAATCACTTCTCCGAATCCAAATTCCGGGAAACGTGTGCTAGAAGAATTCACGAACTTCATTGTGATAATGAAGCGACGCCCCATCCTATTGTCACAGCACTTTGTTTTGTCCGTCACACACACATGGAGGTAAAGTTGTACTTGTGTCTAAAGTAGCGTTAACGATTCACTGTGTCATGGAAAGAGAACGGTCCCACGATAACGCTGGAAGAAATTCCAGACCTAGCTGTAATTTATGGCGAATAAAACCATGTTCTTCATCAACTAAGCATCAAGTAAGCGTACAGAGATATTGCCTTTCGACTCAAATACATTTAATGACAGACACACATTGATGTAACGTCACCCCGAATTCACCACGTTTTTCTGCCTACCGTTGTGAATTATCACACGTAGATAAGGCGCGTTCAGTTTCACGTGATACTGGTACTCATTTGATGTGCGTACACTGCTTTGTGCTTAGGTGAAGCGTTCCGCGTGCCCGCTTTGTATTGGTATATTCTTATTTTTTTGAAAACTTTCCAACTGCGAACGAAAATGACTCTCAAAAGAAACTTGCCAAATTCATATGGCTTAACTTATAATTGTTTTAATAATCTTTGTTTTCCTTAAAAGATTCTATAAAAGAATGGCATTTTGAGGAACATTCATTAAAGATGCGCGTTTTTCTGTAAATGCTTTAAAAATAACTGGAAAATAGAAATTTGAGATAAAGTTAAAAGTTGCTCCCTTCGATAGCCAAGACAGGCTTATGGGATCGCGGGAGGTCATGCTCCCGCAGCTCGATCAATGTGAGGAAGTTGGGTCGATTGGGTCAGCCCGACGCCCGCATGTCTGTAACTCCCCGGAAAGAATCCCAGTGCCAATTCTATAGAAGGCTGGGTATACCCTTGGAGCCGTTTGGAGGAGAAAGGATCGTGACAAGTTATCTAATCCAAGTACTTTTAGTCTCATGAAACCGATTCTGTTTTAGTAAGTGATTGTGAATAAAAGATTGCTACGTTCCTTTTTGTTTCGGTTCTTTCGGAAATTTTTATCGTCTTCATCCGCTAAGTTTTCAACTAGGACCAACAACATAAATATTTAAAATACTAAATAGGACTGTCAATTTTCATGAAGATGCATCATTGTGCTCTAAAAAGTACTTAAGTTTACTCATAGACACATACATACATCCACCCCCACAAAAGAAGAAAAGTAATAAATACCGATATAATAAAACGAAAATATGAAGCAAATTAAACAGTTTCATGTAAGCAAACTTAAAAGCATCATTTTTTTCTGAACTGTAGTGAATCTTAGTAAATCTTACAATGATGCTCAAATATTATTTACTTATTTATTGAGTTATTTGCATTATTTAAAATATTTAAAATATTTTTTTTCGTTTTCTAGTAAAAAGAGGTAACTTTGATTTACCTTTGTTGAAAGAGTTGCTTCCAAGTAATCTTCCTATAAAGGATCTAGATGTATTTCAGAATTCAATACAACCAGAAGTTCTTCAATATTACTGTCAGAACTTTTCAAATACTTTAGGTAAAGATGTTTTCAGTTTATTCAAAGAACGAATATGGCTGTTGTACATTCCATTAAAAACGAATGCTTAGTAAATTTCAAAAAATAATGAGAACCTAACTTTTTTATTAATAGTGAGATATGTATAAATTTATTTTCTTAAATTGGCCAATTGTTTTCCCATTGCCTGATGATCTTACCACTTCTTTCTCTTGTGAAGAACATGCTCATGGAGACAGTTGTCATTGTTTTAGAAATAAAATCTTACTAATGAAGTTAAATACAAGAAAAATAATGAAGATGGACACAACTGTAAAGCTATCAGGCTTTTAAGTAGAATTTCAGAACATTGGATATAAACTATTTATTTTTATTTTTTCATTAATTGCTGTTATTACTATATTAATAATTTATTCTATATTTAATTTGTTTGCAGTATCCTAATTATATTGGGATCTTTAGAAAGATCAGTTGAAATTACTGTATTTGATAAGAAATTAAGAATTATGTTTTCCATTACATAAGATTAGTTTTGATTGATTTTTGATTATAAAGATTATAAAATAATATTTTAACACTCCGTCTTATGTGATATTTTCAGAAACTCTCGAATTATCATCATCATCGATTGATGATGATGGGTTACCAGTGGATGATGAAATTTTGAAGTTAATCACTAGCTGTTCAAAATTGAGACTTCTTAAATTTGAGGGCAAAATCAAGGCGAAAACAATAAAAAGCATCATTGAATTGAGAATTCAAAGAGTTATTGGTAAGTTAAAACTACAATTGTAGACCAAAATTAATAACAGTTTCTCCGGAAATTCTACTAACATGTTGCACTTCTTACATTAAGCCTCATCTCCAAACGATACATGGACATGCTCAATTAAAGGCAGTTCACCGTAATGTCTATAAGGACGTAACTGAATTCATGGAGGCACACTAATTTGCATTTGGACACACTAAATTCAATTTGGACAACTCTAAAAAGAATTATTTTTATAATCTGCACGTTTATGTCTCAAGTCAGCAGGCTCGAATTTCTTTTCATTCCATAGTTACTTCTTTGCTCCATGAAAGAAGAAAATATAAGATAGAGAAACTATGATATTGTATTGAATTAACTATGGAAAATCAAAACCATATTAATGGCTAAAATATAGAATGTCATCATCTATTCAATTTTTCACTGCCTTTTCTTTATTCTTATTTTCAATATTAATATTTACCGACTATAGTACACAATTTCAAAAATACATGTACACTACTATTTGTTAAATTTCAACGCCAGAAAAAAATCTTGCTATTAAAATGAAATTTAATCATAGAATACTCATGTTTCAGTAGCCCACTGAACACTACAATTGCAAACCTATACAAGTAATTGTCGCTTCAAATTTCCAACATGTTCGATATCCCAGACAGTTTCGATCAGGGAAATATCGGGAGAATATGCACACTTGTGAAAACTGCCGTGAATGAAAGAGGTCTTGGACATTAATAGGTCCCGATTGGGCATCATGTTTGCCTGGAATATAGTTCCAGGGCAACCCTGAAGGAATGATATTAACTGTGTTTCTAAAAGATCCCTAAAATACGTTGAGGGTTCCCTGAATTCGTATCAGACATGATCGTAAATTGAGCCCAATATCTCTCCAAAATATAACATTTTGCGTTGGGCCGAATGATGCTCTGCAAAACAGATCTATAATATGACCCTTTACCAAGCTGTCTTGGAACATGTATGCGATCATCGTGGGGCATGAAATTGAATCGTGACACGACAGAAATCAAGACTTGTTGCCAATCATCATACCAAAGACACTGTTAGAGACCAAATTGCAGCCTGAGTCTGTTATTCATTAGCAAATGAAGTAGGAGCAATTGTCTGCGAGTGACTAGTCCTTTGTTAAGCGGACAACGACGAATTGTACTGGAGGAGAAAGCCTGACCTATGACAGTCTTCCATTGCTGTGCTAACAAAATCTATGTCACTGTTACATTGGTAATTACAGTAATCCGGTTTCCTATTCAGTTCCTGAATTTCCATAAGTCAGATTCTAATCTAAACAAGTAGCAACTTAGTGATCAGAAACCAATTCTCTTACTTTAACAATCCTTCCTTTTTCAAAGTACGATGCTCACAACGCAACCTTTTTTGGTGAAGGGCTTAGTAAAACATAGGAAATAATCTTTCTAACCACAGTCGGCAGCATCTTTCTTCAGTAATTGCAGCAAATCATGTTAACCAAATATTTTTAACTTAAGACCTGAAAATTCGGTGAGCGTTGCTCCGAAACCATACTAGGATTTTAACTTACATTATATTCATAAGCATAACCCATTCTGAAGTACAAAAACTGAGGTATGTTTCAAGCAAATATATCAATCTGGTATGGTGTTGGAATTTTCACGAACACAAGTGTGTTTCCATTAGTCCAGTAATCTGTGCGGACCTCGAAGTGATTAAAATTTATAGTATTTAAGTAACTTATGTAAGTAGTAAGAATTTAATTGTTAGTGATTTTTTTTCCCAGAAAATGGAAAATATCTATTGTTGTTATTCAGAAGATGTTATAGAATTAAAGTAAGGATAGACTTCTCGTTTTTTTCGTTTAACGACTTTCAAAAAATAAATGAAATTAAAAGAAAAAGAAATGTTTTTAAAGACAAAATTTTACAGAAAATAATCCTAAGCATTTCCAGAAACTTCTAGTTTTGGTGTTTGTGCTTCATTCGAACATTAAATAATGCTTTGTATATCTTTCTTTATAGGTTTACAGTCATTAACTATAAAAATGAAATACCCAAGTGTAAAAGAAATCGAGAAAGCAACATGTTTAAATAGCTACTATAAGAACGTCCTCAAAAGTGAAAATATTCCCTTCAAATTCTCTATATTCTACAACAACTTCTCAATAGACTTTGCTAATCAAGAGGACGGTTATAGTGAATCCAGCACTGTTGAGGAAGAACAGGAGGAAGATACAGAATCCAGCTCTGAGGAGGAAGAAGAGGAAGTTATTGAATCCACCTCTGAGGAGAAAGAGGAGGAAGTTACTGAATCCAGCTGTGAGGAGGAAGTGGAGGAAGTTATTGAATCCAGCTCTGAGGAGGAAGAGGAGGAAGTTACTGAATCCAGCTGTGAGGAGGAAGTGGGGGAAGTTATTGAATCCAGCTCTGAGGAGGAAGAGGAGGACAAGGAATCTAACATAGATGATGAATCGGACACTGAAAACCATGTCTAGTTGGGAAGGAAATCGAAATGAGATTTTAATAGAACTTCACTTGCACGTGGTGTCAACACTGACGGGATTCGCTGCCTTTCTTTATTTTATTTAAAAAAAATATATATATTATGTTTTTACTTTTTTTAAAATTATATTAAATCATGTTTCTCACAATATCCTACTTGACAACATTGACCCGAGGCTTATACAATTTGAAATTAATCACAAACTGATTGAATTAGTTTAATTTTTATACAAATTCTCTTTAAGAAAAGATTTTAAGTTATTGACTTTATTTAGGTAATCCAGCGTCTTAATAATAATATTTTGTCTTTTTTTTTATTGTTGGTTTTTCGCAAATTTTACGTTGGGTTAGATCTGAATGAAAATAAAGCTTGTATATTATTTCTTTCATGTTATTTAATTTAAAGTTTAAATTATCTTGAAAATGCCAAGTTTTTTCCTGTAAGTTTTGAGGATTATAAATTGAACCTTTAAATGGAAATTCCAAAAAAAATCTATTAAAAAAAAAAAATAAAAAACTAATTTTTTTTTTGGTGGAGTTCCTGAATTAAACAGTTTTTCTGTTATTCATGCAGATTCGATTTTGGAATTGCATTTTTTGCGGATATGCAATATTTTGTTATTTTCTACTACTATTTTTTATTTATAATTATATCTTGTAACAAATTTATAAAATTTCCAATTGAGAATAAAGAATCATTATAAAATGGAAATATTTTATTAAGACAAATCACTAAAAGTTTTTACTATATTTATAAATTTGGACTTATGTCTTTCATATATTGGCTGAACGAAATCCAATCATTGGTTGAACGAAATTTAATAAAAGCAAAAAGTTCAGAATATTTGAACATTACGCTTGAGGAATGGTGAGGAAAGTTTTGTTATTGAAAGTCCGCACTTCATGTAAGGATCGACTTCATCTTGTCACAAACTGCTTTGCGGTTTTCACACATTCACGTGCGTCACCGTCGAAGGTTTGAACAGAAAAACATATGTAGTGACTCATTACTTATTCTCCGTATTTACTTAGTAACTATAAAATATTAACATCAATTTTCTAAGAACATATCTAAATTTATAGTAGGGCAGTTAATTGAAAATCACATTGAAAAAAACGTTTCATGACATGCGTTCGAGAAACCTAACTTTACCATTAAGAGAGATGATTATCGAAATATAAATATTTGGGTACGATATTCAGTCTATTTTTTAAATGTTTGCTCAAGAAGTTTTCAATTTTTAGCTCAGACCATCTCTAAAATGTCAGTTTTCGATTCATTTACAGCTAACCTAATTGAGAAAAAAAATTTGTTTACGTTATCATATTAACAAGGTCGATTTCAAATTTAAATCACAGATTTAAAATTTACGTCATCTACTTAATTAACGTTAAAAACAAGAATAAAAATTTTAAAAATATTTATGACTAGCCGGGTACCGTCGCTTCGCTCCGGAACCCTTGCGTATATAGCACTAAAAAAAAAAAAAAACTTTATTTATTTAGCAATAATATTGAGATCGGAGAATATACGACTTCCCAGCCCGTTGTGCCCTTCTCCACTTAACTCTGGTGTATCACGGGTTGGCGCCACACACCTGGGGTTGCCGCCATACACTTCATCGTCAGTTTGCCAGATTATTCCCTATCCCGAATTTCGAAAAATCCGGTCTTATTCCTTGTCTACATCACAAAGAAAACCTCTGTGCAAAATTTCAGCTTTCCAGATCCAAGGGTTTGGGGTGGGCGTTGATGAGTCAGTGAGTGAGTGAGTCAGGACTTTTCTTTTTATATATGTAGATTTTCATGAATTTTGTTTGGTTAACATCATTGATTAGTTCTTTATAGATTATATTTGGATCTGTTATTTTCTCATTTTCAACTCTTATCCGATTCGTTCTTTACATATTATTCCTGGTGTTTTGATATCATGTTTATTTATGAAAATATGATCTATATTTGTTTTCGTATTTCCATGAATTGTACAGTTTCTTGTTGTTCCGTAAGACGATTTTTGAAACCATTATTGCACATAAGTTTTACGTATTTCTGTACTGCATTGTTTTTATTCATTTTGAAAATATTTATATTTACGTCGCCAATCAGTATAGTTGGACAGTTGTTTAATATATTTTCATTTTTTATGAACAGATTCTCTATTTTAGTAACATTTTAGTAATTTGTAATTTAGCATTTTGCTTACAGAATGACAGATAGAATAACGTTTTATAATATACGTTTTTATATGTTATAATAATAATAGCAGGGTACCGTCGCTTCGCTCCGGAACCCTTGCATATATAGCATTCAACAAACAAACTTTATTTATTAAGCAAATTAATGTTGCGAAAGGAGCCCGTTGTTCCCAGCCCGTTGTGGCTTCTCCGAATAACTCGGATGTATTGCGGGTCGGCGTCACACACCGAAAATTCACATTTTTGCATGTGTCTTACAAACGCTGAAGCGTTTGTGAATAAGTGATATATCGTTCGATAGAACTTTCAAATGCCAACATTTTCTCAATATAATGTTCTCTTCCATCTTTTATACTTTTCGTTTAAATTGAGAAAAAGTCAAAATTTGACCCTTTAAAAGGCGCCATCTTGGAAACCAAAAACTTTTTTCCAAAGTCTTTTGTAGCATTTTCTTTGTCTTCAAAAGATCTACATTTTATCCGTTTACATGACCACTGTATCTCTTATAGTTTGGTCACAAAATTGGAAAAAAGTCTTATGACAGACAAAATAACGCTTTTATAATATATAGTAATAATAATAGGACAGACAGTTTCGACTTGGACACTGCTAAATCATCACTGAAAGTCATCATCGCTTGAATAGAAATTGTAGTGCGGATATATAAATAGGAATCAATGAAGAAAACGACCAGGTTATTGGGCTAATCTTTGATGAATCGTGTTGTGGAAAACAGGGATGAAACTAAACACAGAAATAGTAGGTGATCAGTAAGAGAAATGGAAACAAAAGTCATAAATTATCAAATTGTTTTGTAATTTATCTTTTCACTTTTTTAAGGATTGATTCGTAATAACATATCATATTTATTTTGGATATCTGGTTATTGAATAATGGGAGAAATGTATCCAATAATTTTCTATACATCTTCTTTTAAAATATCTTTGGTATATTTTTAGAATTTTAGTTTCGTTGAAGATAGGGTATTGGGCGTTATTAATAGTATATGATAAATTAAAGAGATATCAGCATTAAAATTCTTGCAAGCGTATTTATGTTGGTAGCGTCATTTCTTTAATGCCTGACTACTTTCTTTATGTAGAAACATTTTCCATCTTAAATGATACCTTTTTGTACAGAAATGTGTTTGATAATGTCTATTATAATCATTTTAGTTAATCTTGTTAGGATTTTTGTACGCTATTGATAGCTTTCTTTTTAAAAATGAATTCTTTATTATTTAAACCTTTTGTTTAGGGAATACTAACTTAGCAGTGGCTGGGTTCATTTATCATGTCAATGTTGTTTATTTAATTATTAATAAAGCAAATTTAACGTGCAGTGAATTCAGATACGAAATAGAAAACAAACGTCGGGACATAAATAACCTTTCACGTCTACAGCTCAGACCTTATATTTGTATAACAAATCTATATATGAACCGTTATTTTTGAAAGTGGAATAAGTCCACTTTTGGAAAAAAATGAGTTAATAGTAATTTTAGTAAGATATAGATATCCTCTTTTTATATTTATAATCATACAGTCAATGGACCACGAATTCTGCATAAATTAATCAAATTAATTTTAGCTGTAAAATGTTACCGCAAAAAAAGTTTTTTTGAAAGTGGATTAAGTCCATTTCGAGTAATCATAAGTAAAACAACTTTCTAATTGATTTGTCAAATTACTGTATTGCTTGTAAATTAAGTTCATTCTGCAACACTGACGAAGATTAAGCTCTTCTTTGAGATTAAGCTCCAATGCGAGCATGCGCATTGCGAGTTCGCTATCTTATCATTCGCAATGATGTGGTTAAGCATTGTTCAATCAGCTGACAACAACATAAATGTTATTGACCACAAATTTCTATTGTCGTGTCATTCATTTCTTCCAAACGACAGAGATTTTGGAGTTGTGGAAATAGCATTAAAGAAAAAGGATCAATTATATACTGCTCATGACTATTATAGTACAATAAAGAGTTACCCCAAAAAAAATACAGTAGAGCGTCGATAATCCGGACATCAAAAATCCGGAGCCTCGATAATCCGGATTCAATTCCGGTGAAAAAAAAAGTTCAAAAATCATTAACAAATTTTTTAAGTGCTCTGACAATGTATAAACATGTATATTCTTTTATTAAAATACATTATAAGTTCATATTTATAAATGGTTTTTATTTATCTGCTCCAATTATTTAACCATTAACGGTTTTAGCAAGTTTTCTTCTTGTTATGAACTCAAAACTACCTTTTTTGGTTCTTTTCGAAAATCCGGACGTTCTGATAATCCGGATAGGGTCCGGTCACAATTAATCTGGATTATCGACGCTCTACTGTAGTTTTATTTTGTATGAAATGAAAAGAGAAGATTATGTCTCAACCAAATCTCTAGAAGAGACAATATCAAACAGGAAATAAAATACGGATGGAAAAATTATACAATGGCTGAAAATATGCTGGATGAGTTTTAAAAGGGATGAACCGCACAATTTTTTTTACAAAAAAAGTACGAATGAAAATGCATCATTTAAAGTATTATTTTTATTCGGAAAACAAGGAAGACCCAAACATCTCAGCAAGATTACTATGTTGCCATTGTATAAAACGTCAAGACCTGTAACAAAAGAAAAATACAGCGATATGATGAGTTTACTGTCTTGCATACCACCTATTTACCATGAATACTTTGCTATGTCAACTGTAAAGGTAAAATAAATTAAAAAATATATTTATATTTGTATTTTTAGTTATCTTGACGAAGTAATTATATTTTACACTTGTTTATGTTTTTTAAATTATCTTGTTTTACATTAAAAACTTCAGTTCAGTAAAGCCAAAGTGTATAACAATGTGGACTTAATTTTCCTCTTGTTTTCATTTCTTACAATGTATTATTATTGAAAGAGGAATAAGTCCATTTGGAGTTAAATAATCGTTTATTTTTTTTTAACAATTGTAATAATCATTATTACATTGTAAAATTTAACAAAATTACAGTGTAAAAAACAACACCAAAATTGATTAACCTTTGCCAATATTTTTAAATTCATTCAAACGCTAATCCTTTAATATCTCGATATACGAAAAAATGGACTTATTCCACTTTCAAAAATAACGGTTCATGTATAAATGCGAAACCCCTGATTACTGAATCATCACTAATTTCACTGTTTCCCATAGAACCACGAAACTGAAATTTGGCATAATTTTTCCTTAACTACTTTCATTCACCACCCTAAGGAATATAAACAGGAGGGTGGAACCTTTCTTGAAGGATATGCATATCTCTGACTCGCTGCCAGTCGCAATCACAAAATTTCACTTGAGTGTTCTTTGTCAAAATCGAAAGGATACGTATTCCACAAATTTTCGATATCCTAAGAAGATATTTCCTAAGATATATAAACGGAGAGTGGGGGGTAAACTTTTTTGAAGAATATGCGTATATCCGAAACTGTTTAAGGTAGAAACCCGAAATTTAATATGAATGTTCTTTTTTATATGATAAATAAATAATATTGATTATTATTTATTAATATAAATTCTATAAAAAAAATTAGTTTTATCTCAAAAGTTTCCGCTTTTAGTTCATTTTGTGCAATTTGGTTTTTTGAATAAATAAAAAAAATTACGTTTCGTATGAAAAAATACGAGAATACAATTATACCTTCAGATTACCCATTCGAATTCCCAAGATTCAAGTTCCTATTCAATTTGTATTTCGTCATGACTATTCCCAAATCTCATGGTCAAACTTTGAGTAAGACTGCCAAGAATTATGGATATGACTGAAAATGGCTATGCTTTTGTTATGTATGATAACGATAGTTAAACTGTACCACAACAAGACATATAGGCCATGAGATTGCACGAGAGAATTAGGCTCCAAGGGA
>JAFIDM010092026.1:418-14116 GCA_023159025.1 Thereuonema tuberculata
TTTTACAAAATATTAGTAAAATCGCATTATTTCTAAGAGAATAGCAATGTCTTTGTAATTTGTTTGTATTTCCAAACAGAATTTCTTAAGTGAGAGGCCTTACATCCACTGGATCTTTCAGCGTATGTGATAAATGACCTTATACTCTCGTATACATCCTCTTTGCTATCAATAATCTCGACAAAGCTACGACGGGAATAGTCGTCTACGAATGTCAAGATGTATTTCTTCTGTTGATCTTTAGAAGACTGGATGGGCCCACATAAATCAGAATGGACGTATTCTAATGGCTTCGAGGAACGGATCTCATTAATTCTCTTATGGCTGATGTTAGTGGCTTTTCCTTGTTGACAGCTTTTGCAGAAGACTCCGCCTCCGTTTTTTGGGATGTTAACTGTCTCCAAACCTTTTAATAAGCTGTTATCTTTGATGATCTTCATCTTAGCCAAAGATAGGTGTCCAAGTCTCTCGTGCCGTAGTACGTATTTCTTATGCTGCTTGGTGTTAGCTAATTAATTAAAAACCAAAGTTAACCAGAATATAAATTAGCTCACTAACAGGAGTTAGTAAGTTAGTGCTTGGTGTTAGTGTGGTGGGATGTGCAGGGAATAATTCACTGGGAGGTCCTGCCACTCAACCAAACCATCAATGCTGCCTTCTACTGTCTACAGTTAGACAGGATGCATTCAAATTTGGTAGCAAAGCGGTCAGGTCTCATCAATCGTCATCAATCACGATAACGCCAGGCCACATGCTGCTATCATCACTCGCCAAAAATTACTGGGCTTTGGTTGGGAGGTTTTACCCCATTCTCCCTATTCTCCTGACTTGGCACCAACTGACTATCACCTATCTCGTGCGATGAACTCCTTCAGTCAGAAAATCTTTGATCATCTTGATGCTGTGAAAACTGCCTTCAAGACTTTTTTGACTCGAAACCGCCGGAATTTTACCGCCGTGTGATTCATCTCCTACCAGAAAGATGGCAAGAGGTCCTAGATAGCAATGGGGATTATGCACAATAATAGGTATTGTTCATTTTGCGTTTATTTGCTCTTCTTTATGGGAAATAAAAACGGATAGAACTTTTGTATTCAACCAATATTTTGGTTTATTACAGATGTCTCAACGTAAGACATGGGACAGAGTCAAGATGAAGAAAGCTGTCACAACAGTAAAAAATAAAGAAATGGGCCTTCTGAAAGCTTCCGAAACATTTAATGCCCCTAGATCAACTTCAAAAGATTATGTTAAAATGCCTATTGAGGAAATTCAAACACTACTTTATGCGCAAGGGATATAAAACTGGTTAACAGCCCATCCCTTTCGAGCAGTGCAATGTATCAAGTCGGTAAACTGATAGGAAAAGCTTACATCAGAGCAGCTACCATGAACGTGCCACAAAAGGCTTCAAGTCAACAGGAATCTTACCCTATAATCCATAAGCCTTTTCTGACGTAGACTTTTTATCTCATCAAAGCGAAGAGGAAGGCAGAGACAACGAACCATCTTCATTTCAACGTAGTTTGATCGACGACACAAACCATTTTTTCAGACGGATCAAGCTCTCCTCGTTTGGTGTCACCGAAAGATAAAGGCCCAATACCTAAACTGAAGGCCAAAAAGCCGAGTTCAAGAACTGGTACTGAAGTTCTTGTGTGTGTGGTCACCATTCAAAAATGCTCTAAAGAATTCTCTCAGCAAAAGGAAATTAAGCCCTAAGGGGCTGAACTTAAAAGATCAAAGAAAAAGAAGCTCGCGAAAATTCATAATTTATAATAATTCATAATGTAGGGAAATTCATATTTTATAATTGCTTCTGTAATATATTTATTATAACGAATTAACTATCCCAGCCCTAAGGTGATAAATTGTACAAATAACCGAGGGAGGACAATATAATGAAAACAAATGAACAACTTGGCATAATAGTAAATTAGAACAGGACCTTGAAAAATAATAATAATTAAAAGGTCTGAAAATTTATAATCATAATAATATTATTATTGTTTTGTTATTTTTCATTTGTTGTATTTCTAACATTTCCACACACTGTTCGAATTGAGTTATTTTTTCATTTTGAACTGTTTTGGGTTTTTTCCATAATGGTTAGTTTTTCTGTTATTGATTTTTGACTATCAGTGAGAGTTGATATATTCTTCATAATATCTACATGTTTATTTATAAATTCCATTGAGTTCTTTATGAGTTAACGTTTGAAAGACTATCTTTCCGTTTCCCTTTATGTGACCCTTATAGTCTTAGTTTTCTCGGCTAAAATTGGTAATCACGTGCATAAGAAGCTACCTAGAGTGGTCAAGACACATTGTGGTCAATCACGTTCAACGATTTCAAGAAACCAATGAAATAGAATTTTGAATGAACGTTTGTAATTGGTTAAAAGTTGTATAAATTGCTGAAACCATATTTCTATTATTAGTAAATAATATTTAAATTATATTTTAAACGAGATTATTTTATTTTTTTTCAATTAATATTAGAAATGCATTCTTATTTAAGAACATAAAAAATATAAGAAGAATTAATCATATAAGATGCATCGACTACATTCAAGCAGGTCATTTTTGAGTTATTAAGAAATATAGTAAAATCTCGAAAAGCCAGAAGCTGAAATTCGGGTTTTCCGAGAATTCGGACTTTTTTAAAACTCACATTCTTCTTAAACTTAGGGGTTTTTAATCATTTCATGATTATTTTTGTATCTGAAAAGTATTATGGTTTTAAAGAAACTACTTTTCTTTAAAACTGCTTGTTTTAATAAGCTGCTTTACTAGTCAATGAATAAACTGTCAAAATTTGTCTGACTAAATTTTCTTTGTTTTATCGACAATTTGAATTTTAAAAGTATTTCCTAAGAATGCTGAAAATTAACCCAGTCTCTTAACAAGCGTAATTTTAGTTATATTTTTACATATACATTTAAAACAGTGCCTACAACTGAAATTTAATACGTTTCCAAATCGTTTTATATTGTTTTAATTTTTTTTTTTATCTAGATACTGTTTCTTCTTATCTTATTTCCAGTACTGGCTTCAAATACGGGTAATTTAGTTGTTAAGTCAATTTCATATCTAATGATTTAACGTGAAATATTATTAGTATTTAAAACCCTTAAATTTGAAATAAAAAATTTTATCCACACTTTATGAAAATCAAAATTTACAAGTTAAAAAACAGTTAAAAAAATTGAAAAATATTGATTTTTTTTTTCAATAGAAGATGACCTAGCATTAGGGCAGGAAGAAACTTTTCTTTTTTAACCTTTTTTTTATTTTATAAATGTTTTTTACTTATAAATTTGGATTTTCGCAATGTTGCATGTATCATAGTTTGAACATGTGCATTAACATAATAGTTAAAAAATAAAAGTTCAATTTACACACAATAAAATTCTTCAAAATTATAATTTGAAAACATACATAAAAATAGCAGGAGCTTTCGAGACCCCTTCGCTGAGCTCATTCTCAAATATTATAATAAAATATGGTTTCAACAATTTATACAACTTTTAACCAATTACAAACGTTCATTCAAAATTCTATTTTCATTGGTTTCTTGAAATGGTTGAATCTGATTGACCACAATGTCTTGACCACTCTAGGTAGCTTCGTATCCAAGTGATTACCAATTTTAGCCGAGATAGCAATGCAGTATTTGGAAACGTAATATTTACCCAGTAAAAAACGACTCCCTCTCCTCCTATAATCAGAATCGTACCACTGAGGAGAAGCTGAAAGGAAGCTGTAATGAATGCAACTAAAGAAATTACAGGATCATTTCAAATTAGAAAATGTCAGCTTCTCAGCTCAAAATAAATTGCAAGTGGACTGAACTTTCCTGTTTTATTTGGAATTATAATGTCTAAATTCAACCAAGAACAAAAGGACAAAATGGATGATGGTACCTACGAAGAAGGTGACTGTAATGAAGCTATTAATGAAGCTGTGAAGAGGTAGATGAACCTATGGAGGTCGACGCTACAGAATTCATTCCTATTCATTCTTGTCCAAAATCGTTTCCCAAGATTAACATTGCTAGCAAGGAAGCACTTCAAAAGCTGAGGCAATGCAATGGATCCTCTTCCGACCTGTTTTTTCAATATCTGAAGAAGAATTACAGTGTGGATCCACTAAAAACACCGAGAAGTATCCGCTCTTACTTGAAGCGAGCCACCAAAAGCGGAACGATTCAGATTGTAAGAGGAGTGGGAGTGTACGCTAGATATCTTCAAGGTAGATACCATAGACAAAAAACAAGAGATTCTTTGATTGTTGAGTTCAGTAATGCTGCGGAAGCTGAAAACAATTGTGGCCTTCTATTTCTTTCAATGTTACTTTACTTTTTAAATAAACACCTTAACTTTATATCAATGAAATATAAATATATAGTAGTAAAATAAGAATTATTTCTTTCAGGACGCATTTTTAAGACTAACTCTTTTATTATTTCTTTATCCAAATTACTCAAAAGTGACGTAAGGATATTAAAACTACTATTGCCTCGAAATACTTTACTTTTTAAATAAACACCTTAACTTTATATCAATGAAATGTAAATACATAGTAGTAAAATAGGAATTATTTCTTTCAGGACGCATTTTTAAGACTAACTCTTTCATTATTTCTTTATCAAAATTACTCAAAAGTGACCATAAGGATATTAAAACTACTGTTGCCTCGAAATGCCCCAAGGGAATCTTAAAATGAAAACGCTGTAATGTTGTACTATTTAGTTCTTTACTTAGGAGTGTTTTTAGTTGCGGATATTGTTTATCGCCTATTACAGTTCTAGACTATTCACTGAATAGGACATAAAAATGTCTGTAAATGGATGTAGTCAAGATATTTTTTATATTATTGTTATATTAGATAAAAGTACAATAAAACGTCTATATTTAATGCGAGTCTATTTTATTTTTTTTAATTAATATTTGAAATGCCTCCTTTTTTAATAACATAAAAAATATAAGAAGAATAAATCGTATATGATGCATCGACTATATTCAAGCAGATCATTTTTGATTTATTAAAAAATATAGTAAAACTTCGAAAAGCCAGAAGCCGAAACTCGGATTTTTCCGAGAATTCGGACTTTTCCTCAACTCACATTCTTTTTAAACTGACAAGGAGTCGACACGGCCTGTACTTTTCAAATCCGAATACCCTTTTGTGAGATGAAAGTACACATGAACTACTTCAAAAATATATTACATGTTGGGGCCCATATTTTATTTTTTTTATTTTTTATTTTTTATTTCGAGATATTCGACGTTATTTCCATCGATTTTCAAGTATTGGCTTATAAGCTCACTGCTGTCACAGTCAAGAAAGTGTTGTGGTAGCTCAGTGGTATGTGATCGGCCTGCGAAGCGGAGGTATCCGGATTCCAAACCTCTGTTGGGAAAGATATAATTTTTATTTTCATTTAAATTTCACTTCTTTCTTCTTTTTTTTTTTGTTTGTTTCTTTTTTCTGTTTTTTTTTTTTATTATTTTTTCTTATTTTTTTTGCCTTCTTTCTTTATGATAATTTGTTTTTTTTTTCCGTTTATATTATGAATATTAGACAGAAAACCAATTTACGATTAGAAACTAATAAATAATATTCTTGTTAACTTTAGTTTTTAATTAATTAGTTACTTTTTTTCTTATCATGTTGTGGTGAAACTCTTATACTGTTTGAATTTAAAATTATTTCAGTTGTGCTTTTATTTTAGGAAAAATTAAGTTTTTATGTAAGAGTTTTAAATGTAAAACTTCACTAACTGATTTTTTTTTCTTTATTATAAATAAAACAAAGCAAAATTAGTATTCTCGTTAATTTTGGTTTTTAATTAAAAGTACTTTAATACAGAAAAATACAGTAAAACATATACTGTATATAATTACGTTTTTTTTCATAACTAAACTTTTTTTTTAATAGGCTAGTACTAATTAATTCAAAATCAAAGTTAACGAGAATATTATTTCTTTACGTCTAATCGTAAATTGGTTTGCTGTTTAATATTCATAATATAAACGGGAAAAAACAAATTATCATAAAGAAAGAAGACAAAAAAAAAGAAACAAAAAAAAAAAAAAAAGAAAGAAGTGAAATTTAAAAAAAAAAAAAATTAATATTTTACCCCACAGAGAGTTTGAACCCCGATACCTCCGATTGACAGGCAGATCCCATACCACTACCATGACACGTCCATGTTTGTGACAGCAGTGAGCTTATAAGCCAATACTTGAAAATCGATGAAAATAATATCTCGAAATATAATATCTCGCCGAATATCTCGAAATCTACGGGCCATTGGCCCCAACCTGCGTACATATTTTTGAAGTATTTCATGTGTACTTTCATCTCACAAAAGGGCATTCAGATTTGAAATGTACAGGCCGTGTCGACTCCATGTGAGTGAGTTTTCAAGCATTAAACGCTCATTTTGGTATGTGAAAAGTATTATGTTTTAAAGAAAGTACTTTTCTTTAAAGAAATTACAGGATCATTTCAAATTAGAAAATTGTCAGCTTCTCAACTCAAAGTAAATTACAAGTGGACTGAACTTTCATGTTTTATTTGGAATTACAACGTTGATTGGCCACAATGTCTTGATGACTCTTAGTAGGTTCCTATCCACGTGAATCTGGATTACGAATTTTAGTTTAGATAGCATCGTTTCCCAAGATTAACATTGCTAGCAAGAAGCACTTCAAAAGCTGAGGCGTCGCAATGGATCCTCTTCCGACCTGTTGCATCAATATCTGAAGAAGAATTACAGTGTGGATCCACTAAAAATACCGAGAAGTATCCACTCTTACTTGAAGCGAGCCACCGACAGTGGTAGATTCTGATTGTAAGAGGAAAAGGAGTGAACGCTAGATATCTTCAAAGTAGATACCATAGAGCCGTGCTGGCGTGGTCGTGCGGTCTCGGCGGCGGCCAGCCGTGGCGTCCAGTGCGCCAGTTCCTGGGTTCAAATCCCGGCAGGGACATGGCTGTTTCAATTTCCTTTCCTGTGTTGTCTAGCCTCTTCTTCACTTTCTCTTCGGTCTGACGTCATTCCTTAATGGCGTCCTGGGGGAAGGCAACGGGAAACCACCCCTAGTATCTGTTCCCTAGTATATCTACGGCTTCTCCTAGGGGCCGTCCATTAATTACGTGAGTTGTTTTTTCAAAAATTTGGACCCCCCCTCCCCCTTGGTGAGATTTCAAAAATTTTAACAACCAAAAAAAAAAAAAAAAAAAGGAAATCTTGCTTTAACAACCAAAAAAAAAGGAAATCTTGCTATAATATATATTTTCTCTGAATAAAAAGGTTACGTGAAATTTTCGTTAACCCCCCCCCCCCCCCCCCCCCTTTGGTTAGTTTTTCCCGCCCCCCCCCCTCCCCCTTTTGACCTCACGTAATTAAGGGATGACCCCCTAGGGGTTCGCCCTTCGGTTCCGTAGACCGCGTAACTTCGTATATACGAAGATCGCACATCAAGATGAGATGAGATACAATAGACAAAAGACAAGAGATTCTTTGATTGTTGAGTTCAGTAATGCTGCGGAAGCTGAAAACAATTGTGGCCTTCTATTTCTTTCAATGTTACTTTACTTTTTAAATACACACCTTAATACATACTTACAAGGAGAGGTCATAGGTTGTATGTTTTAGAAATTGATGCCCTTTTGGGAGATGAAAGTACTCATGAAGTACTTCAAAAATATACCCGGTTTTAGGGTACAACACTCAAGCGTTTTGGAGATATTTGATGATTTTTGAAGTGTTTCCGGTCTATAGACATAAAAGCTTCATGTCTGCCAATCGAAACAGGAAGTTCAGTGGTGGCTCAATCGATAAAGAGGCTGTGTTATAGAACTCGAGGTTGCAGGTTCGCGTGAGCTACCTGACGAAATTTTTTTTTAAACCTTTTTTTTTCTTTTTTTAATCCATGTCTTATATGCTAACAGTTTCTTTTCTTTTTTTTTCTTTTTTTAAATTTTCTTTTCTTTTTTTTAAAATTTTCTTCCTTTTTTTTTAATTTTCTTTTGCTTTTGCTTTTTTATTTCTTTTTCGTGTTTTTTCTAGTAGGCAGAAATAAAAATAAAATTAAAAATATATAAATCTATTAACTTTTATAATTTAAGATAATTTCAATTTAGAAAAATAAAATCTGCATATCAATATATATATATATTTTTTTATTGTATTCTTCTTTTCCAGTAACAACAAGACTCTCCTCTTTTTTTTCTTTTTTATTATTATTAAAATTGGAAGTAATTGAAGAAAGACAGAAAAATTGTAAGCTTACTATTTGAAATTTACAATTCATACAAATAATTTTTATATCATTATTACTTCTCCCTTGTCTATCTTATTCAACAGGCGCCTTTTTGAATAAACCACCCACCCTCCTTGTCTTTCCGTCCCGGCTGTTTTCTTTCGGTACAACATTATTGCATCTCTAACATAATACCTTTCAGTATCTATTCCTTTTAAAATTTTCATTTAACGTGTGATGGAATTAATGCATAAAAGTAAGGTAGCACACTTTGTATTGAGAGATTAACATATAATTATAACAGTTTCGAACACTGACTGTTTTTCGTGAGACTAACAAAAGTTTACATCTTTTTAGAAATATATTAATTTGCGAGAGGAACAGAACAAATAGATGGACCAATAAAATTATTACTTTACATTTTAAAATTTACAATTGAAGCCTTTTTAATTTTGAATCATAAAATAAATACTTATTAATTTATTCCGCTTCAAAAAATTATTTATATGAATTGTAAATTTCAAATAGTAAGCTTACAATTTTTCTGTCTTTCTTCAATTACCGTATGCGCTCCAACAAACGCCGAGGCTCTTCTTGTCGCCGGTCTCTAATAAGCGCCGGCATGCAGAGGGAACACGGCCAAATAGTAGCCGGTCTCTAACAATAGCCGGGTCTTTGATATTTGCCTACCGGTACTAGTGTAAGCGTCCGTATCTTTATACTCGTGCATAATACCTTACGGCACCGGTTCCCAACCTTTTTCAGCTGGCGACCCACCTTTCCTTAACGAAATACCTCCACATATATAGGAATAGAAGAATATAGAATAAAATCATATTTGTATCGTATCCCTTCCTTATATATGATCGGTTTTCGATTTTTCTGATCTTTTCTGATGGTTTATTCGATGGTTTCTGATAGTTAGGATCAAGTCGCGACCCACCGGTTGGGAAACGCTGCCTTACGGTATATTGCCTTACAAAATGCAACAAAACGGTCATTTGACATTGCCTTTAAGATTCGATCGGTGGAATACGCGAAAGAAACTTCCGGTGAGGCGGCCGCCCGTCATTGCGGATTCGGACAACGAATAGCAGCAAAAGATACAGAAAAACATTGCCATTTATCTTTAACAGTCTTACGTAGCATGTGAAATTCAAATAAAGTAGCTGTTTGTAATATTATCTGGTATTTATGTGTAAAAATATTGCTTTCTGAAGGTTTTTGTTAATAATGGCCGGCCTCTAATAGCAGCCGGTCTCTATTAAGCGCCGGGAGCCGAGACTAGTTTTGCAAATAAACGCCGGGGCTTCTATTGGAGCATATACGGTACTTCTAATTTTAATAATAATAAAAATAAAAAAAAAAAGGACAGTTTTGTTGTTACTGGAAAAGAAGAATACAAGAAAAATATATATATATATATATATATTGTGACAATACTCATATGTCGATTTATTATAACTATTAAAATATTAGAATATTAATATTATTATCATTGTAAAGACAAAAGAAATGTCAATTGAGAAAAATAATTTCAAAGTAATTATTTTGTAAAAGCTAATGGCGAAAGACTTCGTTAGGGGCAGTTTTAATTATTGTCAGTGATTTTTATTTTAGTTTAGGCTTTAATTTATTTTAGTTTAGGATTTTAGGAGATAAATCTTTTAAATGTAACTTATTAGGATTTAATGCAATTTAATGTTAGAAATTTAGGTGTTTTAAGTAGTTGTGTAATTTAAGATTAGTTGAATTTAAGGATTTTAATAAGGAATTAATTTTCTTTTGTTAATTAAGCTGAGTTTATTTGAGTTTGGAAATTTCCTATTCTTAGGAATTTCCTTGTGGCCATCATTCCATATTTGGAATTGTTGTAAGCATTGTAATTCTATTGGTTAATTAGCATTATCACTCCATGTGAGGTAATAATGAGGTAATCTCCCTTATTTGGGCAGATAGGCAATCCTGCTATCCGTATGGTCTGTGCGACGCGTGACGTCACACAGCGGCGCTCTTAAAGTTTATAAAACGGGGTGTTCGAGGAAGATCTCTCTCTCTCGCCGCAGTTTCGCTCTTTTAACCTTTGCTACAATGCACCCGGCCTCGTCGACCGCCGTGGACGATGTATTGGCGGCCGCGCCTCAAATTCTCGATGCGTTTGTTAGAAATAGGGTGTGTTAAATCAAGTTATCGTTAGTTAGAACAGGCAACCCGTGGATAGCCTACAATTTCTACAATTTATTTGTGCGAAAAAAATTACTGAAATTAATTTGCAAAATAAAGCTTGCAAATTTTGTGTTCAATGCACGTGTACACCCGTGCAGGATTCCCCAAGTTACTTAGTGCTTCGTAAGTAAAATTTGTGCTTCGTAATTTAGTTATTTAGTGCTTCGTAAGTGAAATTTCAGTGCGTCGTAATTTAACTTTATAACTTCAAGAAGTTATAAGCCATAGCTTCGCCGAAAGTATTATTCTTGCAGTGTTGTGTCATATTATTATTTCGCAGTATCGAATAAAAATTGTTAAGTTTAATTAATGTGGTGAATGCATTGTTCTTCTTGGTGCGTGAACGCGAAGTGTGGCTCCCCCACGCTCCGAATGGATTGGATTAGTCAGGGCATACCATGTAACGACTTTGGAGGGGGTAGATAGAAAATTCACCGAACGGACTTTTCGGTTGGCGCCCAACAAAATACCCGAACAACCCCTGAAGGACTAAAATTATCGCGTGGTACCGTTACATATTTGGCTTGCCAACGTGGGGCCCGACAACAACGAGGACCCGATACACGAGGCGACTACGCACGAAGACAGCAGGACCCGATATCCAGGCGCTCGAAGACGGCGGACCCGATACACGACGCACCCGGCCCGATAACAGCGGACCCGAAACACGGAGTGGACACGGCCCACGGAGAGGTGTGTTCCATTACATGTTGTGAGGACGTATATGCAAGTTTAAGGAGTTAAGTAATTAGAATAGCAAATTAGTTTAAAGTCATGAGCAATAACGGTGATTCAAACGGAAAGACGCCCAAAGACGCGTTTTCTCAGTATAGGGAGGCTGGAACCTACGCCAGTAATGGAGAAACGGACGAGCCCGAGTCGTTAGATTCTAGCTTGATGCAGCAGTTAAATTTAGAAGAGCAGGCTGCACACGTTAGTGTGGCAGCGCCTAGACCAGTTCACATTGTAGCTCCCGCGCCTGAGACACTAGCTGCGGAAGCGCCGCGTAGTCCGGCAAGGCAACCAGGATTAGCAGAGCTATTTGAAGCTATGGCTAGGTTGGCCGAACAAAACACGCAATTAGGTGCCAAAATGGACGAACAAAACACGCAATTGAAAGCTGACATAAGTGCCAAAATGGACGAACAAAACACGCAATTGAAAGCTGACATAGGTAACAAAATGGACGAACAAAATACAAAATTAAATGCCAAAATGGACGAACAGATGGCCAAGACTAACGAGTCAATCCAGAGACTGAATACCATAGTCGAGGAGCTAGGTGTAAAGACTGGAGAAACGCTGCAGAGATTAGATGCAAAAATAAGTGAACAAAGTGCAAAAATCGATGCTCAAGAAGTAAAGCTGTCCGAGAGGCTTGAACAAGGTCTTCGGAATATTAAGGATGACGTCCAACGTACAATCAGTGAATTCAAAACGACCTTCGACGGTCGCATAGCCCAAGTCGAATCAGCAGTGCAGCAAAAGTGCGATACCTTAGAAGGCAAAGTGGCCGACGAACTCAGCCAAGTCAATGGACAAATTGGCGAAGTCAAGCAGAGCATAATAGGAATAACAGAGAAGATCGGACAGGTGCACCGCGACGCGGTTGACAAACATGCCCAGCTAAGCACACATGTACAAGCAGTGGTTGTTCAACGAGTACAGGAAGTTCGACAGCTCGTAGAAGAACGAGTTAAGGACATGAATGACAAAATGGAACGCCTACCAACAGCACCTGTAACGCTGGCAACGGCATTGACCAATATACCACCCACATTGACCTTTAATGGGACGTCCGGCGAACATCCCAGTGCATTTATGAAGGCTGTCACAAATTACTTCGCATTAACGAATGTCAGGGAGGCACTGAAGCCGCGAATAATATACCAAATGCTAAAAGGAGCGGCGAAAACGTGGATGGATACCTTGGACCCGTTTCCCACCACCATGGACGAGTTTAAAAGTAAATTTCTCGCTCGATTCTGGGGAAAGGAGGCACAGGCCAAATTCAAATTCGACCTCATGCACTCCTACTGGAGGAGAGGAGATGGTAGTATGCGTGGTTACGCAGAGGACAAGATAGCTGCGCTGAGGCAGTGTGAACCGCCGATGTCAGAGCAGGACATTATAAGCTTACTCACGAGACATTTTCCAGTTCATATACGAAATCTGCTCATGAGTGTGGACGCAATGACCATCGAAAAATTTCAGTTCATGCTAGGGAATTACGACCACGCCAGTGAAAGCTTCACACAGCCCGATAGGAAAGCAAACGTGAACAGCGTGTCATCGCCTACAAGTAGGAGTAACGGACCGGGTTACCGCAGAAACAGTGATCGGACGGAGTCTCCGCCAAGCAAGCGGAAAGCGGGAGAGCATAGCCCAGATCGAGACAGACCGATACAAAGGGATACCGGCGGAGATCGTTGGACGAATCACGAACCGAGTGAAGGGAGAAATAGCCAATCGACCTCAAGAGGATTAGACGTGAGCAGAAATCTTCGTACAGCAATTGCATTAGACGGAGGGGAGAGTTGTTCTACGGTACGAAAAAACTAGTGTCGTTCGGCGAGAAGGACACACAGTCGAGCGTTTTTGTTCACTGGGCAGTCCTCATTCGTGTGGTTCGGACTTGGCGTACGGACGATTTGCTTGATTATGGTGAAGGAGTTGCCGAGGTTGGTGATAGGTAATGTCTTTTAAAGAAGATGACTGGGGAGGTGCTAGAGAGAGCACTTTGTGTGATAGAAAGGTGCCAATTGTCACCATGGGAGCATTACAGATAGAAGTCAGCAGCGCCCGTTCATTTGACAAATAAACCGATGAACGCGACGTGGCCATGGTGTTGCCTGAGGGGGTGCCAAAAAGGAGCGCTAGAGGTTGTGAGGATACCCCAACCCACCCGAATGTAAGGAGCACCTGGTCGAGCCGACGAGTCCGCAGGTGAAGTTATCCACCTGATTACGGAGGTGATAAATAAAAAAATAAAAAGCGCAAAGCGTAAAACAACTTGTAACCGACTTCGGGGATTTCCGACCTGTACTCGGTAATCGACCCGGGATGTGAGGGACGCACTCGTCACGAAATTGATGGACTACCTGGGGACAATAGCGTCAGACTGAAAGTCCGTGCTTCTAGACTGTAAATAGTGTAAATAGTGAACTCTAAATATTTCACTCAGGTGAAAAAAAAAA
>JAFIDM010092027.1:0-14485 GCA_023159025.1 Thereuonema tuberculata
GGTAACATGATTCCCTCCCTGGAATCGGGAAATGGTTTCGACTGATCACCTCCCTGATATCGGGGAATGGTTTCGACTGATCACCTCCCTGGAATAGGGGAATGGTTTCGATTGGTCACATTGTCCAGTGTATCTGAAAAGTACGGTGGTACATTCAGTCAATTCTACTGAAATGAGTAGCAATAAGAGAAAGTGAGTTGTTGTTTCTATAGAAACAAAATTAGAAGCAATCCAAAGAATATCATGGTAATCAATAAAGAAAGTAGCGGAAGATCTCGTTGTCGGAGCTGTTACTGTTGGAGACTGGAAAAGGAAGAGAAACGAATTAGAAAAATGGTGTGCAGAAATGTAAAAGTTAAGGTTTAAGTAAAAGAATCCTTTCAATATGAATTATACGTAGTGTATCTATATAAACTTTTGTATTTGTTAAAATATACATTTAAACCTTTACGATTTATTTTATTTACAATTTTCGGTTATCCGAGTTAGGCTTGGTCCACATTAACTCGGATAATCGGGGTTCTACTGTACCACGTGTTTTTCTGACCCGGTTAGTGATCTGGGAACGAAGATTAAAACCAGAAGTGATCTGGGAACGAAGTCGAATCTTTCCTAAAGCTCCAGGCTATGAGGAGTCCAACAAAGTATGACTGAATGGGCTCCGATTCCTGGTTTGCGTCATACAGAACATTACATATGCGCATACAAAACCTTAATAGTCGTACCTTAATTTTAAACCTTAATTTTAAAACATTAAAAATCGAAAGTTGATTGTATTATTGAGAATAATTACTAGAAAAGCAATTAGATTGTACGGCAATCGTCCCTTCGATTTAATTTGTCAACAAGATGGCCACTCCAAGGATGTGAGAGAATGAAGTGGTAATGAAATTAAAATAATTTCATGATTTTTGATGATTTTCAATCCAGCTTGGAAAAGAGACAAACTTAGCAATAGAAAGCTTTTGTTTTTTTTTTTTTTTAATTCTGAAATGAACTAACTTTTCAAAAAAAAAATACTCATTTCCTTCAGCGAATGATTTACTCATTAATTTAGATTCATAAAATTTAATCATATGGGATTACAAAGAGTGTCGATGGAATATCATTAATTTCAAACTGGATTAATGTAATCATACAGCAGCTGAGTAATTATCTTTATTTTGAGATAATCTCATAGTTTAAATTGGAAAATAAAGCTTACTTTAATTAGTGCTTCAACTTATGATTCCTTTAATACATTTATTGGTGATATTTTAATTAACTCAACAATAATTAAGTGAAAGGGTTTTCACTTTTACTTTGTATTGTTAGAAATAGTAAACAAAATAGTTGCTTTTATTTAAAGAGTTATTGTAAGATAATCCTTATTGAATTATTCACTTTTTTCTGTAATTTCTGTAATTTTTTTTATTGGGGCTAGAATTTGTTTTTCTCGCGTCCGGGGTATATTTGAAGCAATTTTTTTTTTTTTTTTTTAATATTTTTTTTTTATGTACCCGGGGTATATTTGATTTATAGCTTTTGAATCTCATCAATAAATAGCTAAATAAATATATATGAACGCATACTAAAAAAATAAAAATAAAATATAACTAAATCAGTAAGATATATTTAGAATCTTATAAGAATAGCTAACATTATTGTGTGTATAGTAATTACGGCTAGAATAGAGAGAGTGTGAGAGAAAAGTAAAAATGACTGATAAGCTAATAGAGAAAGAAATTAGAAGAAGGATGGTGTTTTCGTTTTCGAATTTAATCCATAAATTAAAAACTAACGATAAATTTCTACTATTCTCTGACGAGTCCCGATTAGGGAAGAAGAGTTATTTAATCTTGTAAGGTAGGGGGGTTCATTTTACTTGATAAAGGAACCTAAATTAGAGGTTCCGAATACGTACGTGCTATTTTATTGTAAATAATATTTATTTTTATGTGTGCCGGTATAGGTGGCTTTCTCAATTAAAAACTAACGATTATATTTTGCTTTGTCTTAATGATTTTTGGAGCAGTAGTAATATTTATTTCTAATCCAAAACATTTATGAGTTGTTTTAATAAGAATTAAATGTCTGCTATTAAGTTTATTTTCAGGATTAGGTTGTGTTTTCTTTATTAGGATGTGGGGAATATGTATTTAATTTAAAATTAATTTGAAGGGAGATTAGGGTTAAATGTTTTGATTGGTATTATTCATAGACAAGGGAATGATTATTTTAATAGTTTAAATGTTTTGCAGTGAATGACTTAAAGGTGCTAAATGAGTTATTGATTATTCGTGAATATTTTGAGGTAAGGTAGTTGATGCAAATATGGCCAATACTGGTAATATGGCCACATTGCCAACCTGCCGTTAATTGAAAAGGTATCCAAAAGATAATGCTAGAATATCAAACTATGAAGTAGAAAGTGTACATGGCTACCACAGTTTACAGGATAATGTAATCACAGAGCCCAGGGAACCCTTTTTGAGTTTGGCAACGAATCGAGAATCTGTTATAATATTGTTGTTATTATAATATTATTGTTGTTGTTGTCTTTTATTTCCTTGCATGCAATTGATGATTATTGTTCCTATATCATTTGCTGTAGTTATTCTAAGCTCGTTCCAGACACCCAATGCTTCTTTAATTAAACTGATAATTAAGAGATTTTTCGAGATGGGCTGCAATCAGGTAAAATGGCCACGGTGGGCCATATTACCAAAACGAGGAATGTATTGGACTCATAAAAGACGATAAATCTGTATTTATTTGCTACATATATACCCATGATTGATATTTTTTATATTCTATAAGCTTTGATCATTTAATGATTTTTTTTTTCTAACTCTGTGGATACACACATGATCTAAATTGTAACTTTGAAATAATTTTTGTTGTAGGCCCCTGGAAAGTTAATAATTATTCGTGTGAAAATTTTAATGAAGTCAAGACACATTTACTTTCAACCCAAAATTATTAATCATTAACTAAAAAATATTTTCCTAAAATAGAGATATTTTTGAATTTGGCCACATTATCTTCACAAGGGCATATTACCTGCAAAGTGCAAGCTTTTTCAAAGATTAAAAAAACAGAACCATTGGGTTTTAAAAAAAATCTTGAAATATTTTTTTACATACGCCTAAAGAGCCAAAGTTCTTGTTTACATATTTTTTTTTTTGTGAATACCATAATCATGAAAAAAAAATATATTCAAATTAAGGTGGCCATATTATCTTCAGGTACCTTAGGAAGAGTTTTTGCTCTTCAAAAGTAATGTTTGTTTTGAAATTAGTATCTTTTGTTTCTGATGCATGATGTTTAGGTTTGATTATGGATTTTTACTAGATTGGGAAGTTTTGGGATTGGGAATTGTTTGAATTGAAACGGAACAAAATTGATTCAGATAATTTGTTCTTGGAAAGGCGAAACATGCCGAGTCTTGTTACTCTGAACATTTTTCGTTTTTGGTACTCTGGTCATCACACTAAAACGGCTGTTCTGGTTTCCTTGAAATTTGATCCAATTTAAAAACATTTAGTTTTGATGGATGCACAAAAGAAGGATCAGTATCTCGTTATTGTGAATTGATGTTAATCTCAACATTTGTTTCCTTGCTATTTTTGCAACTTCTTCCTCTGATATATATATACGGGTAGCTTTTCGAAAATTTTCGATTATATTTTATTTTACGTTATGTTATGGAGTGAATGTGAGTGGCAGAGAAGCCAAGCACTGCGACCGGAGGTCTATTGCACTATCCCACGGAAATAAGGACAGATGGAGAGAAAGACTGAGAAAGTATGGTGGGAAACGAGAGAATCCCGAGAAAATCTGCCCAGCGCGGATCGTCCACCATCACGAAACCCACATGAGAACCGAGCCCCGGTACTCAGAGGTGAGAGGCCGATGTCATAGCGACAACGCTAACCGCGCGGTCTCTTATATTTTATTTTCTGCAATATATTGATGTTATGATTTTTATCCTTGAAATTATCTAAAAATAACGTCTTTGTAATGGTAGACTCTTATTTAAACCCTTTCTATTTATTTTTTTCATTTCATTTTTCAACTTAAAAGATATTTTTTAAAATTTAATCTCTACTTATCTACACTAATAAAAAAGAAAAAAATACTTCTTACAGCAGGTGATGTCATTCTCCGAATAAAAGCCCAGATCCTAACGTCGAGATGATGACGTCACTACATTGGCTGTTTCAACGTAATTCCTGCAGCACCATTGGTTCTACCATCCTTTCCTTCCATTGGCTTGTAAATTTCATTGATCCACGTTAGCATTAAAACGCATGTATTTTTGTAATTGTTATTAGAGAAAGCCTGGTCGCAAAGGCGAAACTAGTCATTTTAACTATATATATTTTTTAATGTCGTGCCGGCGTGGCCGTGCGTTCTAGGACGGTAGTCTGCCGTGAGGCCGGTGTGCCGGTACCCGGGTTCAAATCCCGGTAGACAGCGTGGATGTTTCTTTCTTCTTCTATTTTTATTCTTCTGTCCGTTCCTGATTATCTTCCCAATAGTGTAGTCATTTTAGGAAAATTAGTTTAAAAAATTCTTACAAGCATGGGACTTGGTATGTGGAAAGTATTTGATCATCCCAATAACATACTAAAAGTCCCCAAAAATCAAACTTGTGCTACGGCCGCCATCTTGGAAAATGGCGGCTGAAATTAACTTTTTGGAACCCCTTTTAACCCCTACAGACAGGCCCCTAATTGAGATAGAAAGATAATTTTGGTGTCTACGTCTTCGTAAGGGATTACTCTATCCATTTATGTGCATTTTATAAATGTCAGGGGTCCTACGGGAGAGAGGGAGGGTAAAGTTCGAGCAATTTAATCAATTTTGTCCAACTTTTTTGTTTTTCTTCTTCATCTTCTTCTACAAATTAAGTACTATCGTCAGAAGTGTAACCTCCTTGGAATCCCTGTTCCATTAGCTTTCCAACGATGTATAGTTCATGGCGCTGGAATAATTAGGAGCCGTGCTACGGCCACCAGTGTGAAGTTCTACGACTTCCTTGATTTCACTGGCAGACGTGTATGAAGACGTCATGTTCAACATGATATAAAATCTTACCTGTTTGTTTTAAAATTGTATTGACAGAGCATTTTAATGAAGATGAAAGTACAAATTAGTGCCAACAGCATAAATTGCGTTGAGAAGCTTTTTTATGTCCTAAATGATTACACCATGTTTCTTTGAAAAAACAGTACTTAAAACGTGGGCTGAAATGCTATACCAGTATATCATAAGATACGCTCACTAAATTTTAATTTCTTTCAAAGAAGTAAAAACATTTTACATATATTAAATATTGCTGAAGGCTACAAATTAAGGTATGCTTTCTTAAAACTGTTAGTATACTCAATTAAATATATTTTATCTTTTATATCGGTGTGTCGGCGTTCTGAATGATAAATATTTCTTTGTAGCAAATTGAAAATCTTATATCAACCATTTGCCACTTTCAATTCCATTACAAAATACCATAAATTTGCTAATGATTTTGGATTGCATAACAGTAATTAAAGTGGCCTAATATATAAGAAGCTAACTTAAATTTCTTTTAATAAAAGTTTGCAGTTATGTTTCAGTAGTTCGTAAAAAATAAAACTAGCCTTTAATAATAGGCGGGTCCAAGCGAACAGGGAAGTCGATTGGAAGGTGCAATAGTGATCAGCAAAGCCAGATTTATTGTCGTTTCGGAATCGTAAGGAGCGAGGACGGAGACGCGTATCTTCATTTAAAACTCTATCACAGTGTAGTCTTCATTAAGGTGGGAATATGAAAAGGACAAAATGTAGCATTAAATAAGGTAGCACATTAAGATATATTCCTTAAAAATTCTTCATTTCTCAATGAATGAATTCATTCAGCCATTCAAACACCTTACTTCAGATTGCCTGATTAAATCTTGGCAGCTCTTTTTTACGCGAATTCTTTTGAAAAATGCTGGAAATTTAGATGTTTTGCTGCTTCACTCTCAATTGCCAAGTCTGTTTTGGATTATTGTTGACTTCAGTCTAGAAAAAAGTCCTTTCTTCTGCTGTAACAGTCACTGGACTGTCCGATATTTCCAAAGAGCGATGAAAACATTTGGAAACATAGTACTTCCCTCGTTCTCTGAAAGAAAATGTAGAATTTTTCCACAGTACGAAGCAAAACAGTTCACTGTCATATGTAAGAACATCAAACATTGACTTTAGTTATGTAATAAATGATTTTGCTTTAAGGAAAACTAGAAAAATGATGGAAATGTTTTTAAGTTCATTGGCTGTATAAATAGTATTCATTTAAATCTTATCACTTAAAATTAGTCTAAGTCTTAAATTACGTAAAGAATGGATAGCACTATGGAAAGGAGTGGCCTTGAAAAACGTTAGGTGAATGAAATACGCCACATATTTTTCTAAACTTGGGGTTGAGCTGGAGAAAGTAAATGCTGATGTTAAATTAATTTACTCTCAAAATAGTACTACAGTCTAACAGATGGATGTTGACGATCTCGTTTGCCTGAGAATTACGGAAAACACGAGATCTGGACATTAGCCTCTTCAGTAGGTCTCAAGGAATTTAGTATTTTGAATGTCTGTCACTAGGAAAATGATACCCAATGAATTTATTGTTTGTTTATTGACTGTTTTCAATTTAAACTATATTAAAATGTATTTTAAGTCTCATGCATTTCCCCGTCTTATAATTCATTTAAATATTTCATTTAAATATATTAATTTACTTCGCCATTTTGTGAGAAGACATGGATAGAGGCTATTCTCGCGTAAATTACATGAAATCACGAAAATACGAGATCGTCAAGATCCGTCTGTTGGACTATAATAACCGTGTGTAGCATATTTAAAAGGGGGAAATATGAAATCGTGTGATGTTTTCGCGATATTTTTGGCTAAGAATCTATGATTTTGACTACAACGTGGAAGGGAAGCTCGTTGCTGTATGGTACCTGGGCCCTGAATTTGATGTGGGTGGGGGGCCTGACTTCACCTTGTCAAGAACCTAATTGAAAGACTTAAATTTGAATGTTTCCTGTGGGTCAATGCTGTGTTTATGAATGGCTTCATATTTGAATTGCTTCTTTCTCATTCGCAACCTTTTGTATTGAAATTCGGGTATAACTTTCAATCCATCCGCAAGTTGCTTGCATTAGCTCAAAACTAGTTTCTCTGTAGTCAGTCATTAATAAAAATTTTCAAGTGAAGAAAGAGCTACAAAAAGCTTAAAATTAACTTCAAAAAACAAATAATCGATTAAAAAAAATCCTTGATACGAGAATCTTTAATTTTGTTGCTTGCTTTTGCTTTATTTTGAGCTCACGGTCCTCTGCTGTTTCTCAAGAAGGACATCTACTCTGAGAAGTGTGTTGCTCGGTTGCGAAACCGGTCCAATCGGCCTAAGGCCGTCCCTGATGCTGGGAACTCGTATGGGAACCTTGTCGTAGTTTCAAATATTTTTAACACTGAAATTGAAAATCCGCAAATCCTGCGCATTAATCGAGAGTTTACTGTTTTAAACGAACAACTTGCAATCTTGGATTTGTGGAAGAACAAACAATTAATTTCTCACCATTTTAATTGTTTTTTTTTTAATTAAGTCAATTAAAATCTTGCGGAATTAATAATATAAGTTCAGCAAATTTATTTCTATTTATTACATCCCCTAAAAAGAAAAGTTTTGGTCACAGACGTTTGGTCACTTATTCAAACAAACAGCCACCGGTGGGGGGGGGGGGGGCAGATAAGAAGAGAGCACTTAGAAAGGTTAAATATTGAGACTTGCAACCATTTTTTTTTTGGCAGAATGGCATTTTATAGAACAACATTTCCAAGTTCCCTCGAGATGAAGTGCTACTATTTGTTTTTTGTTTGGAGCTTACATAACAAACAATCATGGAGTTAGGGCTATGAGATTAGAACTGATTTATTTCAATGAATCCATACAGTTGCTGTCATGGCAACTGTAATTTCTTAATTATATTTTTTTGTTTTAGTTATACTTTGTAACTAATTAATATTTAGTTTAAAATATATTTCTAAGAGATAAAAACTTTTCTATTAACTACGAAATTATAATTGCACTGCACTTTCTAAATTTTTGGAAACCTACATCATTTATGAGTCTCTTTAACTTTTATTAAATAATCCTTTCGGTTGCATGTAGGCATTAATCATGAGAAACAAGATTTAAGTGATAGATGTAGATTTTCCCGCAAGAACCCCAATTTAAATTTTCGCAGCATTAAAATGATTTCCTCTACATCCTTTGTGAACTAAACATCCGCTGTGTGCTAAAACTTAACTCAATTTCCTTTCGTGAACGTGTTTATACCTGAGCTCTTTCCCATCCTAATCCGGCTTTTAGATCCCAGAAGGTTTGCGAATCTTGCGCCGGCGTTTCGGCCGTAAACCTTTCCCTGAGTGGGAACTCTGACTCGGCGGGACATCGGCGGCCCCGAGGGTTAAGCCTAAATCTGACTTTCTTTCAGTTGCTGCAGTGAAACTCCCGCAAATCGTGCTGCGTAATCTAAATTTATGCGTCCAACATTTGGTAAAAATCTCGGGCTCATTTTTAACTTAAAAGGCCTCCAATGTGTAGAAGTTTCTGGAAACTGTAAATACTGTTGATTTAGGGTTTTTTTTTTCTTTATTTTTAAATACCTTGCAGAAAGTATTGATTTTCAAATAGAAAATACGACTCCTTAAGGTTTTACAAACTTGATGTGATGTTTGTATTTCTTTTAACATTCATTTTAAGGCCTGAAAATAAGAAAAGATTAAGAATTGTAAGTACATTATCCTTCAAAGAAATATAATAAGTTTTAACTTATTATAAGAGTCTGAAATTTTAAAGTAGATAAAAGGTTTAATTGAATCGCAAATATGAAAAAGTTACTAAGTCATAGAAATACCAAACTGAGAAAACACAAAAAAACCTTCCACATTCAAAACTAGAGCCAGCAATTAAAAATCCATTGGTGTGGTGTGAAACGACTGTGAAGCCGACCCATGCCTATCATCTGTTTATTTTTAGATCAGTATGTAAATGTACAAAGACATAATTAAAAATTTCGACTTATTACCTTTTTCCAGATTATGGGTGACTTAGGCACCTTTTACCATGCTCTGCAATTATATTGTCGCATTTCTCAGTTAAGATAAAATGCTTTATTTCAATTTCTTTTTAGTACAAACTTAATCATATAAGTTACATATATATGTAACTACAGTATCATATGGCAATGTAACACTAGTGCAAAAATAATGAAAAAATGTAAAGCAGTATTCAAGTTTTTGACCTCCTGAGATTACTGGAAAAGCCTGATTTAGTTCCCATTTAAATGATGCATGGGGTGAACACAATTGAACCCATTTTCAGTCCTAACTCAAATTGTACAAAAAATTGACTTAGTACCTTTTTCACATTTGCGATTCAATTATAGATCTACTATTGTAAACTATTGCTGATATTGATACAAAAGGTTCGAGAATCAAAAAACAACATTGTATGGCGGCAGTCTTGAATTATTCTGACAAGGATACTTGGCATTAAAAGATGTAGAAACGTTACAGTTGTAGTTACCTATATTGTATTTATATATTGATATTTTTTAGGTTTTTTTGCTGTAATCCAAAAAAATGAATTGAGTTTACTTTGAACAAGGGGCCGTCCATTAATTACGTGAGGTGTTTTTTAAAAAATTTGGACCCCCTCCCCTCCCCCTTGGTGAGATTTGGTGAGATTTTGCCGGACCCCCCTACCCCTTGGTGAGATTTCAAAAATTTTAACAACCAAAAAAAAAACCCGGAAATCTTGCTTTAACAACCAAAAAAACCCAAAAAAACCCGGAAATCTTGCTATAATATATATTTTCTCTGAATGAAAAAGTTGACGTTAGATTTTCGTTGACCCTCCCCTCCCCCTTGGTGAGGTTTGATGAGATTTTGCCGGACCCCCCCTCCCCCTTTTGACCTCTCGTAATTAATGGACAACCCCCAACCTCTTTCATTTTCACTCACTCACTCAATTAGACTAGCGAAAATATTAATGTTTCTCGTTAATATATCTCGTTATTCCTCAACCGGCTATTCCACTTCTCCAGATGGCATCACATTACAATGAATGCTAGTGAATATGATAGTAGATGCCCATATAGTGTGTAAATCAATACATATTACAAAATTCTAGAATATATAGGACAATTTAACGTATCCCTGATTTGACCTAGACTTGAAATACAGCTTTTATATCGCTGTCGTAAGATTATTTTATGAGAAATTTTTAAATAATAAACAAAATGGTTTACTTTTTATTAAGGATATCAAGTCTGGAAACGTACCCTTTCTTTGTTATGAGACCTGCTGCCAAATTTGGGTAGTTGAACGTTTTTGCTCGTTTTCCATCATGTAGAAGACTTTTCCTTCGCTGTCCGAGCCCACCTTAACTCGAAAATCAGGGGTGAGTTAAAATGTCCTATGTGAATCACACTCACGAAATTTAACTGCAGGGTTTTTTTTTCCTGTGGCTCCACATGAAGAGCAATGTTAACCAGATCCCTGTGGAACATTGGTCCGTACTAAATCACGCCACGGTGCAAGACATCCAAAACAGGCCAGGCATTTTTAAGAAGGTAAATCGTTATATATGCAAGCTTTCATCGAAATTGATGGATGTCATTTCGAGCATCTCTCGTGGTACACACGATGCAATGAAAAACAAACAAAAGATCCTCTTGCCACACTTAACGGAAACAGTTCAAACTATCAAAATGGGACAGGAGGGCCTGCAGTAGGGAAACGGGACATTATCTTACTAAAATTCCTTGTCAAAAAGTGAGCCGTTCTTACTCTCCTTCCCCCTACCTGACTTATAGGTTTATTATTCTTTAGAAGGTTGCTTTCTTCGGTACCCCTTGTGTATCTTCTGTAACATTTTCACGAGTTGTTGTTTCCACTGTAGTCATGATTTAACATTTATCGTGATATTTGTCATGCTTTTGGAAAGCATTGAACTGATACAAAATAGCTTTTAAGATTCAAATTAAATTATATGAGTACAATTAAGATTAAACATAATTCAGGAGAAAAGAAAAAGATTGGTTTTTATTTCACAATATTTCTGAAAGTTGCGTTCATAGAAGTGAACTAATTTATACTTATATAATTTTAGGGATTTAAAAATAATTATTATTACAATGACTCTACTTCTTAAAAAAAATATTACTGATAATAAAAATAGCTTTTTATCGACAGATATTTTTGTTTTTTGTTATTCCATTAAAGATTAAGAAAACGAATGAAATGAAAAAGTTCCATGAAAATCTAGTTGAGCACAGTTAAGGACTATAAAGGCATATTTACCAGTTTTCGTGGTTGCAGAATTCGTGGCAGCAAAATGTCTTGTTAAAAACAAAAACAACAAAAAAAAAGACATTCGAATTTAAATACTATTTTCACTAATTTTTATGTTGAACCTACTATGAAATGTATCTGAAGGTAAATTTGATTTTTTGAAATATTTACGAACCGACTCCTAGCTGCTGAGCGCCAAAAAGCATGAAACAGCTGTTCTAGGATGTCACTTAGTAAGCACGTGGTTTCACCCATTGACGTTACGAATTGGCTGGAAAAATATTTAACTTCCAAAATATAGTCGATATAAAAAAAAAAAATTTTCCCTTTTTTTGTATTAATAGAGTGGTAACAACAAGTTATAAAAACGTGACTTTATTAAATATTTTCGCATTTTTTACCTCATGGTTATGTCTCCAGTAAGTTTGTTAGTACTACGAAAATTCCAAATTGCGGCCATTGTTATTTATCTGTTAGTAAATGTAAATCATTTTCTATCTTGTATTCTCTTTTCGGTTTCGTTTGAGAAGTTTCGTACATCAAGCGCTTTTATTGTAATTTCGTTTTCGATGTGAATAACCATTGTGGATAATAATTTTGATAAATTTTAGGAGCCCTAATAATTTTTTTGTTAAAATAACTACAGATTTTTAGTGAGGCTTCAGGAATATTTCATTTTAAATACAAAGTTATTTACATATTTATGAATTAAAATCATAAGAATATGCTATTTTCGAGAACTACGTTTATTTTACGTCCTGTTTTTGTTAGCAATAAGTCTTTTCATTCTATAAGTAAAGAGGATTATCCTTAATTTTTTCCATTATATATATTTTTGATTAGTATGTTTCAATCAGGCTCGTTATTTAGGCAAATATAACTTTAATTAGGCAGATTCGTTGAATACAAAAATAAAAAAAAAAGTGGAAATTTATCGATTCCACACCATTCGGCAGGACTTAAATCGAACGAACATATGTCGATTTATTAAATCAACGGAGTTATAAGATTAGGGACTAACTCGTAATTACTAGTGTCCCAAACAGTGTATATTTTCACTGATATTGGATTATTAACAATAATTATTGACAAAAACAAGAATATTAGTAATGATGAAAGAGAGAAGAGACCATAATATTTCCAAAGACTTTTTCTGAACTTTGTAGCTTTACATTAGAAAAGGACCTTGTCATTGCTTTGTCACTATTGTCGATTTAATGGAAGCTTTCACAGCCTTTACGATTTTATCCTTATTTTTCAAAATGGTCGTCACTGTGGAATGTCATGTGCGATCACATTTTGTGTTGGGCTACCAGCTTCATGTTGCTTTACAACTTGTAACTTCGTTTCAAGATCAATTGCTCACCTCTTTTTCTGTGTTTTATCACTAGGCTTTACGATTAGGCGCTTAGGAGCCATGTTGCACAAAATATCGCGAAAAAATTAACGATAAATACACAAATAACCTATTTCTCAAACACAAAATCAACAGAGGAACTATTGAAGATACGTGGTGATTGCCGGCTGAATGCGCTGTTGACACAGTGCATGATAAATTGTTGCTAAATAGAAACCTTTTTACAATAGAGGACGAGAAATTTCTCGAATGTTTTTCAGTGCTTGGCCACCACGTTCCCCGGACCTCATCCCACGCGATTTTTTGGTTATAGGCTATTTTTTGGAAAAGCCAAGTTTATCCAGGCAATATTGAATCGGTTACTGAATTGAACGCAAGAGTAGCAGAAACTGTTGCAGCCGTTCCGCGAGTAATGCTTCAAGCAACTGTGGATCATGCCGTGTTACGTTTTCAGCATATTTTGCATACGAATGGTTCAATTTCAATTAAAGGTTACGTTTGTTCCACTTGGTATTTTCTTTTGTTTTTGGCCCGTCTGTGCCACCTGTGGCACTCAAAAAAACTATTATTTTTTTTACTAATTCTTTTCCCAATGTTCTTATTAAGGTAACTACAATTTTCTTTGTGATTCGTCGAGTATAGCCTTCTCCCTACCAGTATTATCAGTTTAATTCTATAAATTCTGTAAATCAGTTTAATTCTAAATAAATAGTAGCTTTGAATAATATTCTTTTTATTTATTTATTAAGAGGAAACTACCTTATTAAGTATATTTATTACTGTACTGCATTAGCATGTATTTTCAATGTTATAATGTGTTTAAACGCGACGGAAATGAGGACAGGCGGAGAGAAAGACTGAGGTAGTACGGTGGGAGAAGTGCAGGGGAAACGGGAGAACCACGAGAAAACCTGCTAAGCACGGATCGTCCACCATCACGAAGCCCACATGAGAACCGAACCACGATACTCAGAAGTGGGAGGCCAACACCTTAGTGACAACGCCAACCAAGGGGCCCAAGGACCCGGCTTACTGAAAAATGTAGTCCTCATCAGATAAAGCTGGTGACAGTTTGGGAATAACCCATTATCTACCTCTCGGAAATAAAAAACGTTTATTTTTAAGATTGAGTCGTGTATCGCACATTTATTACAAAAACTGTTACATTATATGTCAAGCAATCAGAACGTTTACTTTATTTCCGCGGATACTGTTTTAGAGATATGCTTTTAATTTTTTAGCTGTAAAAGAAGTTGTAATTTTAGAACTTGCAGAATTGTAGATTTTATTTCCATCCGTTGATGTTTGCCAAATCTCAACCGCGTAAAATTTGTCGAAGTTATTAAATTTTGAATTAAGTGAATTTTTTTTTTTCTATTTATCAAGTACAGTATACGAATTTTGGAATGTTCTGGAAGAAAGAACTAGACGAATTAGTGCTAAAGGAGTCAATTTTATTATACCGTAGATCCAATGAATATAATTATATTTATTATCCAGAACTATCATTTGCTTACTTGCTGTTTTCATTGCTGTTTATCAATTTTGCTTTGCTTTTTCGTTGGTTGCTAAGAAGCATGTGAAAGCAGACTTCATTAATCCTCTGCTGAGAGTAGGCACATAGCCAGTAAGGCTCCTGCGATCATTAGTGGAGTTTGAGGATAGAGGTAATCCAGGCTTGTCCGTATTAGCACCTAATATGAATGGAGGTAAAACAAAAGCACATCTCGAGGAGAAATGTTCGACCTCTGTTACTTCC
>JAFIDM010092028.1:2202-14485 GCA_023159025.1 Thereuonema tuberculata
GTCAAAAGTAAAGACTGCAATAGTCTGAAGCTGTTGCGTTCTTTGTATGGTTTGAAGAAAGCCGGGAGAAACTGGTTTGAAACCATGAGAACGAAGCTGTTAGAAAAAGGATTCAAGACCTTGAAAAGTGATCCATGCATATTCAGATACCCAAAGGACGGAATCATGAACTATTTGATCGTCTATGTGGATGACATGATCATCATGGGTAAATGAACTCAACATATTCAGGAAATAAAGGAAATCCTGAATAAGATGTTCTCCATCAAGGACCTAGATGAGATTCACGAATTCCTAGGAATTGAGATAAAGTATCAACGAAGCAAAGGCTCCATGACTATATCACAAGAACACTTCATTAAGGATCTGTTGAAGAAACAAGGAATGGAAGAGTGCAAGGCAGTATCAACCCCATTCTGTCCAGGGGGAAGAGATGAAAAAACAGATGAAGACGATCAACTATTAAGTAAAGACGAACACCTCGAATACAGAAGTCTGATAGGAAGTCTATCATACATCTGCTGTTCAACGAGCCCAGATATCGCGCACTCGGTGAATAGATGTGCGGAAAAATGCAATTCACCATGTATCAATGATATGCGTAAGGCAGAACGCATACTTCGATATCTAAAAGGGACTGTGTCAAAGGTGTTGACTCTCGCCAACAAAGATGACACTGTAAAGGCTTACAGTGATGCAAGTTTCGCAGATCGAGCAAAAGGACATTCAACTTCAGGCTATGTAATTTATGTGGGAAAGTCCGCAGTAACCTCGAAGGCTCACAAACAAAGTCTAGTTGCTCATTCAACACAAGAAAGCGAGCTGGTTGCAGCATGCGAAAGCGCTACAGCAATCATAAGCTTGAAGGGCTTCTTAGAAAGACAAGAGGAAGCTACTTCACCAATCGTACTACACTGTGAAAATCAAGCGACTTTGAAGTTAATTGGAGACAAGTACAATCAAACTAAAAGCCGCCACATAGACTCAAAGTACCAATAGTGAAGGATTATGTGGACCAGAAGATCATCGCAGTAAAATACTTCCCAAATGAAGACAACACACCAGACATTTTCACCAAGACCCTAAGTGCAGTGAAACATCAAAAGTGTGTTAAAGAACTGGGATTAAAATAGACACATTTTAATTCTAAGGGGGGAAAAGTGAAAATTTAAAAATTTCTAAGTGTTGTGTAATTTTAAAGTACTTATTGTGGGTTTGTAATAGTGCTACGATTAGTAACCGTTTGTGTTAATGTGAAAACAATGTTAATATGATGTGATATAGTGTAAATATTCATTGCTTCGTGAAACTAAGTTCAAGTACCACCAAGTGTCATTTGAAGGGGGGGGGGTTGTGATGAAATAATTTAAAAGTGAAATATTATTTTAAATCCCTGATTTCATGTGTGACATGACACAGGATTGGTGGTAGCTGCAAAGAACACAAGCGAACAATTGAAAGCGCGAGACATCACAATCTCGCACACATAAGATGATTCAATTGTTGGAACCGATGAGCCTGTCCCAGTTTAAAAAGTAATCAGCAGCGGAGCAACATGTGCTTCGTGACATGGAAAGCCAAGAACGTTTGAACAACTAAATTAAGAACTCTAAATGTAAGTATGAAAGTGTACTTAACATTACAAATATATTTCTCACAGATTTCAAATAAAGTACCACTTCCGTTACGATAGGAGTAGTAGCAAAATAAAAGACCTTAGTATCCAAGTGCAGCTATCATACTGGGCGGTGCTAGTTCATCTGTCCCGTTTCGCAAAGAACCCCTAAGCTACTGTACATTGTGGCAGACGATTGTAGCATTTTTGGACACAAGAAGTTTGACCAAAAGTACAGGCAGCAATATCACTAGAATTGATTGCTACGAACTAAGATTAAATTTGATATGGGTTTCCATATGATTTTTTCAAATGCTATTCAGTGGATACGATAATGATGCAGCAAATTTTTTTGTTTTGAGACAGCTGTGATGTCCTTTTCTTCAAATAATGTTTAGACCTATCACTTAACACAAGATGTCATTTACGATAGGCATAAAGAATAGATACTGAGATGTCTTTGATGGCCGAAGACCAAAAGATATAAAGAAATGTAAAGAAGGATTTGCTGTGAAATATTCAAAAAAATATGGAAAATATTTTCAAAATGCTTCTAATGCCATCTAGCCATCTAAATTTTCAGCATCAGACATTATCTAGACAAATATTAAACACTTCTCCCATGAAACATTGAATTGAAAATTGAAGAGAAGAAGAAAAGGATGAAGAGAAAAAGTTGAAAAACAGACAAGTTGTAAAAACTATATAATTGTAAAATGTATTATAATAGTAAACAATTTTTCCTTTATTAAAACGCATCAACAACATTTTATTTGGGAAGATGACATGAAAAGTAATTTTGGCCAAGATCGTCCGAAAATTTCAGTACCGATATCCATTGATACACATTACCATAAGCATAAGACAAAACACTAGCATAAGTAGATTATCATGAGTAGAGCTCGGATTATGAGCAAAATGCATATTTATTATTAAGAGATATATCAACAAAATTGTAAGTTTTCTATGCTTATCTAATGGTTTTTGATAGAATGGCCTATTTTAATCAAAATCATTAGATATGCATAGAAAACTTAATTTTGTTGATATACCTCTTAATAACAAATATGCATTTTGCATATAATCCGAGCTCTTAATTATGAATGACATGTAACAGTTTATATGTAAATATTTTTAGAAATCATTTATTTGTATTTTTGTAGAAATTATTTAAATTTTAAATTATTTATTTGTATTTTATTCATTTTAATCGTTAACCGTTATTTATTTTAAAGCATTCGTTTTCTATTTCCTAATTATTGATGTTCTGTTTATTTTTAAATTCTTTTCCGTTGCAGCAATTGAAATGTATTCATTAACATTCTTTAAACATTTTAATAAATAAACTTTCCTTTTATCTAATTGCGTAGATTTTTAATAACTTATCCAATCAAATCAAACTACGTGTACAGGGTGTCCCAGGAGGAAAGGTCAATATTTTGAGAGGTGATAGCATCGGCAAAATTTTAAGCAAAAAAGTTCCTATGAACGAATATCCTACTTCGAAGGGTTTCCGAGATAGAGCTATTCGAATATACAGTTCAAAACGAATGACAACAAAGCGATATTGCGTACTGTAAAAGCAGGCATTATATGAACGAGTATTTCATCTCATGTTTTCACTCTATATCTTTAAACTTCACTCTTCATCCAAGGGGGTTAAGTCTGGAGATCTTAGCGCCGGGCGGTGGAAGAGAAGGAAAACAACGGCCAGCAGGAGCAGTGACAATTGAACGCCCAATTTCAATTACAGTCGGACCTTTATTTAACGAAGTCGCTAAATCCCGAAAAAAAGTTCGTTGTATGGAAAATTCGCTAAATAATGATTCATCTTTTAAAATTACTTTAAACTGCAACTGCATAAAACAGATTAAAAGTACATAAACATTAAATATTATTAAAAAAATAATTTCAAAATTTTAATGACAAAAGCATACATTACCACATGCATACTTATATTTTACTAATAAAGTCTGTTATTTTTGTCTGAGTTTTTTTTTTTTTTTTTTGAAAAAGTGTTTTCGCTCATAGTACATCTCGCATCTTTGCAATGTCCAAAATCCCCTTCAGTATTTTCTTTAAATTGTAATCGTCGGACTGTTTCAAATGATCATACGAAGGTTTTTGATTTCTTCATTATGATCATTTCCATTTTCATCATCTTCATCTTCATCGCAATTCACAGTTGTATTGTTTTTATTTTTCACACTTTCTAAAATATCCGATTCAGTTAGTGTTTCCGAGGTCTCAACTTCAAAATCAAGTGAAAGATAATCATCAATCAGCACATCATCGTTAATTTCTTCTTTTTCCCTCAGCTGTATCCACATTTCTTTCATTTCCTCTAAGGGAATATTAATAATAAAAACATTTTAAGGAGAAAAAAAAATAGATACCACGAAAAAGTTCGTTAAATAGAAAATACACTCGCTATTTGGATGTTATTTTTACGAAGAAATTAGCAAAATGTTCTTGGTTCCAAAGAAAAGTTTGCAAAATAGAGAAATTCGCAAAATAGAGATTCGTTAAATAGAGGTCCGACTGTATCTCGGAAACCATTCGGGGTTAGACATTCGTTATTGGAACTTTTTGTGCTTAAAATAACCGATGCTATCACCTCCCAAAATATAGACCTTTCCTCATGGGACACCCTGTATAATATAAAAACCAATGTGTATCATTGAATAAATTAATTCAGTTCAGTTTCAGAACTTGACTCATTGTTTCTCCATCTCAACGACTCTCCCACAAATACCATTACAATATTGCGACAGGATAACATCACCGAAAACGATAAAGAGATATCCGGCATTAACAATCACGCGGCTCCCAATATATGAAATGTGTGAAGTTGCTTGGTTTGCCTTTCGTGTAACCAGTCATTTTGATAATCGCAATAAGCATTATAATGTGATTTGGGCAGCAATGGATGCCTACAGGTAACACTTCACATTAGCATGGCTCTGCGTTCGAGAAACATCATAGAAAAGCTATAAATTCGGCCCAACAAGAGTTCGGAGCTGACTCAGTTATTGTTTACTTAGGATTGATATCGAAGATTTGGAAATGAAACAAAATTACAATTCGATAATATTATAAGCTTTGTCTGTAAATAGTACAATGTGAGTAATGACATATAAATGTTGCTAAATGCAAGTTTATATTATTAAGCAAGCTTTCATTACGGTCTAAAAAAAGCTAGTACACTTGCTTAAGTTTTTTTTTTTTTTTTTTTTTTAAATTTTTTAAAAACGAAAATGTTTACAACATGGTAGATTGTTCAAGCGCCTCTCCGCATCAGCGATGCTTGGCAGTTTGTACTATAAGGCCTTAGATGGACATCTGCAAAATTTCAGTTCGAAATATGCATTTCCGGCTGAGCCAGGGTCATTTTCGTAGAGGTCACTCATTCGACATATTCGACGCCGTGAAAAAAATTGGCACTTTTGAGCTATAATATCACGATAAGTATTAGAGCATTGACCCTGAAAATTCATTTCTTAAGTAAACCTTATGCCTAGATTATGAAAATGATAAAGATAAGTTAGGAAAGTATCATCCCATGACTATATGGGCCCCCAGAGTTGCCGAATTTTTTTTAGGATTTTCAATGAATCTTGCTGGAATAAATAAAGCAGATAATTATGAATCATATTTTGTATTTTGGATGTCTACATGAGTGCCTACAAGTCAGAGGATTTACAGCTTTAGAGCCAATATACTTTGGTGAATTTGGCGCTACAAACTTGGCGTCAAAATGAAAAACGCCAAAAGTGAGCTCTTTTCGGAGGGATAAATCGTTCGGGGGGACATCAGTTAGCATGTTCTAATTTCCACCATTAGAAAGAGCAAGTTTTTCTGTACCAGAAAACTTTGACTCATTTTGGTGTCTTGACGGATAAGGTCTAAAATTTCAGCTTGAAGTTTTTTTTATATTGTATATGATAGTTTCGAGATGCCAAATCCAAGATGCCAAAACCTCGGCGACCTTCCGGATCACCCCCAAAAAACGTTAAAACTGCCAAAATTTCGAACGTTTTTTAGGTTTCGCCAGTTTTCCCCATGAAAGAGCACTTTTTCAACAAAGACAATTCTGTACATTTTAAAAGTACATAAAATTTGATATATAATCTAAGACAAAATTGGTTTATATAAACCTAATGGATTCCGAGATATACCTTTTCAAAGTTTATCAAAATTTCCATCCATGCTATGTTTTCAAGTATATATTACACAATTTTCCTCAAACCTTTAATAATCCCGCTCAAATGGTTCAAAGAATGTCAATTATTTGTGATACAAAGAAAAAAATAATTAAAAATAAAAGATAAACAAAGTATAAATCGAAATTGGTGGGTGGTTTATTGCTAATTATCCGTTCTGCAAATTCATTGTTCTGCAAATTCAATAGGAAGATATATTCCTAGTTTTTTACTTGATAATTTGATTTTGTTTGAATAGTAAATAATATTTGTAGAATAAAATTATCTTCCGTAATGATAGGTTGACAGTTTTTTTTTTGTTTTTTTTTTTTGTTATTGTCCTTTTGTTATTGATATTAAAAGTTGTTGGAGAAAATAGTGCAGGCAGAATAGGAAAAAACGCGGAATAAACCTATGTAGTTCTAAAATTTGCAGTATAGTGTACGGGTAGATCCCCTGAACAACGTCCAATAAAATCTCCTCGATTACAGGCGCCGCGGGGCGTGGAAGGGGGGTTAAAGGTCCCGTTTTTCATTGTTTAGCTCATAATTCGAAAACAGTGCGCCTTAGCGACAATACCTACGTAATCAAAATTAAAGCTTAGTAAATTTCCCACAACTTTGTTCCTTTACATAATTACGGAAAAACGCATGGTTTGCAAGATATACCCTATCCAAAGTAGTAATTTTCACAAAAATAAAATTTTCGTAACATGTTGCATCAAACTGACATTTCTAGGTCATCACTCGGTTGTTTCACAGAAACATCGTTAGAAAGAAAATTGTAGAGCATGACATTTTCTTTAAGGATATGTGTACATATGTACAGTTATATTGAACACATCAAGAGGTATAGCGTTGAGAAGATTGGTTGTTGTAATGATTGGTGTGCTGTTGATAAGTGGGGAAAAGCTACAAATGAAGTGAGTGAAGTTTGAAAGGTATGGTGACAAGATCATTTTAGTACGGTGCCTCCATATAAAACGATTGTATGCTTTCGTGATGTTGGTGAGAACATTTTGAACAGTTCGAGATGCATTTTGAACCCTACGTGGTATGCATCTCGAACTGATAACGATGAGGAAGAGTGCATAAGAGTAGTATAAACGGCTGCTGCAATTATAAAACAGATCCAATCTCAGGCTTATGATACAAACAGCTACCCTCCAAGCGATGTTTTCTTGAATGGCGCTGACTAGATGGTACCGACTACGCTACAAGCTTTCATGGAGGCTCTGATCCCAAAGCAAAGACAGGGCAAAGAGGAAATTGCGAGGAAACAAGTGGGCATTGCCCATGCCATTATTTCTACCATTCGTCCACGATCGTTTATATCGCCAATCCTCACAGGAATTGTCTACTTCATACACTGGAAATTTGTGTCCAGGAATTTGAAAAATTTGCTAGCTAGATTGGATTTCAGTGCAACATACTATCAAGCAGCATAACAGGAAATGTCATCCATATACCAACAGCAGATATCTATGTCCGCGGAAAACTTTTTGCCAATACGTGTTTGATAAAGCTGACTTTGATGTATCAACTCTGGATGGCCTCAAAACGTTTCATAGTTAGGGAGGTATGAAATGTGTGACACCAGCAGTCGCTCTGCCGAAATCCGAAGAGATGAAACGACTGACAACAGCTCCACCTGGTGTTGAAATGGAGAAAATTGCATGTTTTGAAACTGCAGACGTTACGTAAACTTACCAAAACCGGGATTAACGAATGTTATTGTGCAGGATGTGAATACTTTGAATCCTATCCACCACGATGCACTGCTACCAAGTCTAATGGATACGTTATGGATGTGTGGAAAATGGTTATCAGGACAAAACATGCCGGAGATTCTTTGCTAATGATAAGAACAAGACCAAGCTGATAGCGCTGCTGGTGATGACCTTGATCGCACGAGGGATACAGGCGACTACCGCCCCGGAAGATGCTGATGGTTTTATTCTATGATGTGTGAACAAGAAGACTTTTCATTTATCTGTTGTTGTGATTGGAGAAGATGTAGACCTGCTTGTCCTGCTGATAGCCCTCACACCACCAAACACAAACATCTACTTCTTGAAGCCTGGAAGAGGAAACATCGAGACCATATTATTCTCCACCTCACAACTGCAGAAGCTCCCGTTTAGTGGATCGATCCTCTTCATTCACAGCTTCACAGAGTGTGACGCAACTTGCGGCATCTTCGGCAAAAGCAAAGCGTCTATCCTGAAATGCTTCACCAAAATGCCGAGGGAAACCAAAGCCACAGCTGGGGTATTTCATGAACAAACTTCAATACGGACTGCTGTTGCAAAAGCTGGGGAGGAGATGTTCCTCATCACGTACCATGCTCCGCCCCCCGAACCCACACGATTTGAACAGTCACCGTTATAATTGCTTTGTGAAATCCTCCATCAAGGTGAGGGCCAATCTGACTTCCTGACCACTAACCAAAGGTGCAGCACAACAACACTCGTTTAGAATGTACTTACAAATGCAGATATGGCTGGTAACTTTGGCGATCCAGAACGGTGGACTAGGTTCTAGATGATAGTAGAGTCCTCAATCCCATCAAAACAACACACCTCCTGCTTCTGCCAGAGTTCTTGAATCAATGTTTTGCCGTTGTGCTACCGGCTGCAAGTACTAAGTGTGGCTGCAGAAACACCGGTATTTACTGTTCGTCAGTTTGTGGATGCGAAGGAGCCTGCCTCAACAGCACATAATCTATATGGACGACCTTCTGGAGGACGAAGATGTGGCGATGGACCTGGTTGTGGCGATAGAGTGAAGATCTGTGGAATGTTTTTATTCAGGATATTCACCCTTTTTTGCCAATAAAATGTGTTAAGTTCAACTTTACTACTTTATTCTCTTTAATTCTCTTTGTTTCAAAAACAATACATATTTTCAATTTTATTTGTTCAATATACATACACTACGTAATGAATTTATCTAAACATATATCTAAACCATATATATAACGCTCTGTGAACATTTATCGCTTGATGTCAAACAGACCTGAGCAGTTTTCTCGCAAATTCACTATTTTTGGCAACAATCTTCTCAATGCTATACCTCCTGACGTGTTCAATATAACTATATATATATATTCATAAAGGAAATTTCGTGCTCTACAACTTTCTTTCTAACGATGTTTCTGTGAAACGGCCGAGTGTTGACCTAGAAAGGTCACTTTGATGCAACATGTTACGAAAATTTTATTTTTGTGAAAATTATATACTTTGGATAGGGCATATCTTGCAAACCACGCGTTTTTCCGTAGTTATGTATAGGAACAAAGTTGTGGGAAATTTACTAAGCTTTGATTTTGATTACATAGGTATTGTCGCTAACGCTGTTTTCGAGTTATGAGCGAAACAATGAAAAACGGGAACAATTTAACCCCCCTCCCATCCCCCGCAGCGCCTGTAATCGAGAGGACTTTATTGGACGTTGTTCAGGGGACCTGCCCCTACAGAATCCTGAAACTTTTAGAACTACATAGGTTTATTCCGCGTTTTGTCCTTTTTTGGTTCAGTCTGCCTGCACTAAAACTTCCATAACGTCAAATTCGAAAGTAACAACAAAGTGGCGTGTCTTTCTTTTGCTGTCCATATTGTGACAGTTGACAAGAGACAGGTGACCGTTGACACCCTTACACTGTTTCACAGGCTTTGCGTTCTGAAACGGTCTAATGAATAATTGAAGAACTTTTTCACCATTCTCTATATCTGTATTCACTCAAGATGGAATGAGGAAGGCACAATATCCTCTTTATATACAGAATTCCAATTTATATACAGAATTTGATATTGTTGAAACACAAGGCAAAGCTCAATTTGTGGTTGTAGATGCTGATCATCTCCTCCACAAAGTGGTGTGGTCGAAAAGCTCCTCATTTGAGTTGATAGCTGCCGTTTTATTTTCAATATCTCCTTACATGGTACCACTCGTAGTAGTCGTGTTGACGCGTATGGAACAGAGGCTGAAAAAAAAGTACAAAAAGCGCTGAACGTATTCGCCGAGGTCGGGCACATTCTTCTCCTGAGATAATACTTGAAGAAGTAACCATGCCTCGGATTTCCCAAGAAAAGTTTTTATTATTATTAAGTGATAATAACAAGTTGAGATTCATCCAGCTACTGACGGCAAAGATGAAAACCAAAAACATTCAGGTTGTTTAGGCTGAAGAAGATGCTGATAGGCTGATCGTCACTATGGCTATCGCAAAGGCCTCTTATTTTGAAGTAGTGGTTATTGTAGGTGAGGACATAGACTTGTTGGTAATTCACACTGGCCTCACGGGTCCCACACAAAATAACATCTACCTTCAGAAGTGCGGAAGAGGCAAAACGCCAGATGTCCTCTATTCAATCACCTCAATATTTACAGACCGTCATCTCATTGCGCTGTTTGGTGGAAAACACTCCATTCAAACCCTCATTGACCTGCGCTATCAGCTCTTTGCAAAGTCTGCTACCAAGACCAACTTCAACTTTGCCAGACTGCCTCCTACTCAAGACTCACTTCGAACCAAAGTTGGCCTGGTATAGACATCAATCCGCTCAAATGGGGGTGGATTCTAACAGCTCACGGCTTTTCCCGAAGGATGATGTCGAGGGATGTGGCCCCTTCACACCTCATGCAGATGATCTCCTGCAACTGTAAGAAGGGATGTTGCAATGCATGCAGCTACAGAAAAGCTGGCTTGAAGTGCTCTGTAATTGTCTGCGGCCAATGCAGTGGACAATTGTGCGAGAATCTGTAACAGATCATCGTTGACAATGAAACTGCCGAACTCGATGACTTGCTAGATGACAATGAGCTGGATGGACTGCTCCTACATCCCGACAGCCCTCCAGAGCAGGAACTTGATCAGATTGAAGAACTACAGAAGAATAAGGACACTGAGGCTGAAAAGCATCTTGAACCTGGACCTTCCAAGAAATTTAATACAATTTGAAACGCGTTTTCTCTGTCACTTTTTCAAATTTTTACTATACAGTAGAGTCCCGGTAATCCGAGTCCCGGTAATCCGATGATCCGTATAATCCGAGGTGCAGCTGATTCCAAGGTCACGCAGTCGGTGGCCAGTCCAGTATCAGTCTGTCTGCTGTTGTGACCGGTTCGCTCTCATTGTTTTGTTCAATTAGTTATATTTTGCAAAAATGAGTGGAAAGGCCAAGAAAAAGTTTGTTTCTATTAAACAGAAACTAGAAGCATTGAAGAGAATTGATCAAGGTGAAACACTAAAGAAGATTGCAGCCGACTACGGTGTAGGCATAACAACAGTAGGAGATTGGCGCCGATACAGAAGCAAAATTGAAAAGTTTTCTTCCGTTGAATGTGTTAACATTTCGTCGTCCAACAGAAAATCAATAAAAAATCTGATTATGAAAAAACTAGTGAAGCACTTTTTCTTTGGTTTAGTCAACAGCGTCAAAAAGGAAGTTCTATTTCGGGTCCCATTCTTCAAGAAAAGGCATTGTTTTTTCGTAATGAGCTGAAAGAAGGTGAAGAAATTTCACTGCGAGTGTAGGGTGGTTGGACCGTTGGAAAAAACGATACGTTATCAGAAAACTTGAAATCTGTGGTGAAAAACTGTCCGCAGACTCTGAAGTTGTACAGAAGTTTTGTGGAAATTTTCAAAAGATCATTACAGAAGAAAATCTTACGTTAGATCAGCTGTATAACTGTGATGAAACAGGACTAAATTACAAAATGTTACCTTCTAAGACCCTTGCCTCTAAAGAAGAAAAGGCGGCACCAGGTATTAAAAAATCAAAAGAAAGGGTAACAGTTCTTGCTGCAGCGAATGCAAGTGGTGACTATAAACTGAAGTTAATGTTCATCGGTAAAGCTGCCAAGCCTCGGGCTTTAAAAAACATCACAAAATCTGCATTGCCTGTTATTTACACTAATCAGAAATCAGCGTGGATGGACAAAACTATTTTTAAGAAGTGGTTTCTTAAAGAGTTTGTGCCCGAAACAAAAAAATATTTGAAAAAAAAAATTTGCCTATGAAAGCGATTTTGACACTAGACAACGCAGGGTGTCACCCTGATGAAGAAGAACTCGTTCGTGACGGAATCCGAGCTCTATTTTTGCCACCAAACGTCACTAGCCTGATACAGCCTATGTACCAAGGCGTATTAGAAACCATGAAGAAAAATTATCGACGTCGTCTGCTGCAGTCTATGCTCCAAGCAACGGAAGGTGAAATGACAGTAAGCAATTTTCTTAAGAAAACTACGATGAAAGATGTTGTCTATTGGCTAGCTGAATCTTGGGATGAAGTGAAGGATGAAACCGTAAACAAATCTTGGAACAACATTTTTAAACAAATTACAGGAAGTGAACAAGACGATCCAGATGACGATTTGCCCTTAGTAGAACTCATAAAAAAGCTTCCTGGTTGCGAGAACACAGACGTCAGTGATGTTGCTGAGTGGTTGAACAATGATGAG
>JAFIDM010092077.1:0-45255 GCA_023159025.1 Thereuonema tuberculata
ATAGATCTGATGTTTCTAAGATGGAGAAGTGGTTTTATTTCAATACTTTAAATTTTAGAAGATTATAAAATTATCGTGAGGATGAGACAATGTTATACACTTGACTCGCACGAACCGAAACAGAAACTGTATTGAACAAAGCGGGTACAGGCGGCAGGCAATGAGCAATCACCTGTCAAGCATCGCAGCGACCGTGGGAGCGTAGAGCGCATGGCGCTTGAACTGTCACAGCAAAGTCAATACATTCTGCAAATCTTCATACGACGACGTGCACCACTTGCATCATGCTCAAGCATAATATCGTGTATCATAATATCTAATAATATAGCATTATTATATTATGAAGGGAGGTTCTTCGGTATTATAAAGTCGAATACTTTTGGTGGAATTTTAATATTTCTAATTTTTATTAAATTTTGTTTGTATTATTAATTTTTTTCCTCGAAGGCGGAAGGGCGCCAGATAAAGCCAAAGGAGGGGGGCGCACCGGGACATGTTCCGGTGTCCCGGTGGGCCAGTCCGGGCCTGCACATACCAAATGGTAAGTAAGTGGTGCATAATTTCTTCTTTTTAGTTGAAATTGGAATTCCTTAACAATTTTAATAAAAATAAATCATATAACATTTTGATATTCAAAAGGTTAATGTGGACTTCCTACTAAAACTAAAGATGGCCTATGGAAAATTAAAACTAATGAAGAATTAGATAAACTAATAAATAATAAAAATATTATTCGATTTATAAAAACTCAAAGATTAAACTGGATAGGTCACATCGAAAGAATGACTGATGAAAGAAATGTAAAAAAAAAATTTTTAAATGGAAACCTCTTGCTACGAGACCTTCTGGTAGACCTAAATTAAGATGGATAGATTATGTAATGAATGACATTAGAATGATGAAGATAATAAATTGGTATACAGGATAGATGTCAATGGAAGTCTATTGTTGAGCAGGCCAAGACTCATAAAGAGTTGTAGCGCCATTTAAGAAGAAGAAGAATGTGGACTTCACAGTAATTACAGAAGAATAATTGTGGTATCTTCCACATCATTCTTATGTAAATTCTCTGACATGAAACTTAATTCCAGTATCTAATTAGTACTTTATAACAGCTATATTTATATATCTTCGGTGTCCCGTTAGCAGCAAAGGCTAGTATGGGAAGTACAACCTACGTATTTCTTCATTAAGGACTAAATTTTAAGGAAATATTTGGATCGGTTTTAATCCAAGTTACTAAACTTTTCAGATTTCAGAAATTCTCCGATTCAAGTGCTTTTTTGCCATGTTAAATTGTAAAACTTTGGTAGCTGATATTTCCGGCAATGTTGCACATTTTTGAGTGAAATTTTGCAAACTACTTCAAAATATCATATTCAACAACTGTATCAAAAATAATTAAAATCGGACTGGCAAAAAAACGAAAATCTCGACATTAGAAATGTTCACATCTTGTTCTTATTCTTGTTACTATTTACTCGTCCGGCCCTGCAGCGAAAACTATAGAAACCTAGAACTATGAATTATATACCTAGAACAACTGCACCTAGAATTACATTTGATACGTTATTTGATTCGTCTTGTTGTTAGGATATGCCCTCCTGATGTGCATTTCTTTTCATATGTGTAGTTTTCCTAGATATTTCCAAAAATGTGGTTCTAGGAACGGCTATAAGCTTAAGTATAGTACATAGTGCTGATTTTTAGTTTTTATTTCTAATAATAGTAGTGATTAGATTAAAACATATTAGAAACAACATTTAATAAAAAAAATCCAAAAATAATTTCGATAGTAATTTCCTTAAAAGAAAAATTATGGGATTTGAAGCCAGGGTATCTAAGCAGCAGTTGGCGACTCTGACCACTAAGCCAGAAAACCTACCATAAGTAAGCTGTTTACTGAGTTTTATTTATTTTAGGTCAGTTATAAAATATAAAAAAAAATCATACCATATTATCAAATATGCTGTTAGTGTTAATATTTAGATGTGTATATGCCAGGATTACTAGTACTTAATACTGATGTTGTAACGTAGCTATGTTATTCTGGAATAGGCGTACATTCAAAAATATGTACTTTAAAAAAAGGGATAGAAATTGAAAATAATAATAATAATATTAACATTGGCTAGATTTAAACATATTTTAACAAATTAGTATTTACAAAAACAGTGTGAAGAAACCGTGTGTGTGACATAAAAAAGGAGAATTAAGGAAGGGTAGGAAAATCTGGTAGTGAAGTACCTTGGCTGTAGTCACGTCTGACACATGATTTTCTATATGCTTTAACTTATCAGAAATATTTCTTAATTGCAAGCTATTGTCTTCAAAAATTATTATGGATGGAAGAGAGCATTAATTGTCCATCCTATGCATCGCGTCCCAAAATCTTGAAGTTTATTTGATTGATGTGTAGAAGTTGCAGGTGTATCCGATCGCTCTATGCCGCGAGGCTGCCGACTTGAGGAGATCTGGCCTACCTAGAATATCGTTTTGCCGCAGTTCAAGAGTTTTTCTGTGCATTTCGTATTTCTGGGTCATTTGCTGGATTCGTTGAGCAATGCCACGAGTTTTTTTTAAATATAACAAGACATGAATTTTTACGAAAAAAAAGTATGCTGTTAGATGATAGTAATTGACTTAAAAGAAAAATTATGGAATTTGAAGCCAGGGTATTTAAGCAGCAGTCCGCGACTCTAACCAATAAGCCAGAAGACCTGCCATAAGTTTACTAAGTTTTATTTATTTTAGGTCAGTTATAAAATAAAATAAAAACATACATATTATCAAATATACTGTTAAAATTAATATTTAGAGGCGTATATGCTAGAGTTAGTACTTTATACTGATTTTCTAACGTAGCTAAGATATTCTAGAATAGGCCTTTTTTTAAAAATACATTCTCTACCCAACAGATATTAATTATTATTTTGATTTAGGATGTTTATATGGGCACCATATGATTCAAGTTCCTTCCTTTTTTACACTTTTATGTAGCCTACAACTTTAAAAAAACTTTATTCGTGGGCATTTTAGGGTTTAAACTCTTAATACATTTGAATCACAATTCTTCTTTTTTTAGCTGTGACTTTTTGTAAATACGAATTTTTTATTTAACCAAATCCTTTTGGACATTGATTAAAACTAAGTTTGAACATATTTGCCAATAAGTGAGTGAAAATTAACTTCATCAATAAAAAGGAATGTGAAGTGCCCATGTTCCGATGCGTCGTTGACATGCACCCCCACACCATGTCATCAACACAGGAGAGCCCTTACACTCCTCGATAATAATACTCTTTCAATCCTCTTATATAGTTCCGATAACATCGTAAATTTTTTAAGTGACCTCTTTAAACTATCAACCACGTTTTAAAATTCAGGTCTTACTTTTCTCATACTCTCTGCCATCACAGGCTTTTTTCAATTATAAATTCATTTATTTACTTATGGCGATCTGCTGAATCACAAAAAATATTAGGGTTCTTCCCAAAAAGCTTGTGAATTCTGAGTGCCATGAAATAAAATTTTAAAAATAATGGTAAAAAAAAAAAAAAAAAAAATTAAAATTGGCCGCAATTAAATCAGTTTAATAATTTATAATCACTTTTAGAAAAAAAAATGGAATGAATCTTTTTTGTTTTTTTCCGGTAGATCAATGTAACAATGACTTTTAATCAGAATTTTCATTGTTGAGTTAATTTAAGAGAGGAAGTGAAAAATTTAATGTTATTGGTGTCTTCTATCAATGGTCACACAAATCTTGAAGATGGGAATAATAAAGGAAGGGTATGAAACTCTGGTAGTGAAGTACCTTGGCTGTAGTCACGATTAACAAGTGATTTTCTAAGTGCTTTAACTTATCAGAAATATTTCTTAATTGAAAGCAATTGTCTTGAGAAATTGTTATGTGTTGAGCAGAGCAGCAACTGTCCATTTTATGCATTGCATAATTTTCAAAGATTATTTGATTGATGTGTAGAAGTTGCAAGTTTGGGATCCGATAGCAGTGTGGTGTAGGCGCAAGGCTGTCGAGTTGAGGAGATCTGGCCTACAATAGAATATTGCTTGACCGGAGAGCATGAGTTGTCCTGTAAATTTGGTATTTTTGCGTCTTTTGCTGGATTCTTTGAGCAATGCCGCGAGTGTTTTCTAAAGTTAAAGGACATGAATTTTGACGAAAAATACTCCACACTTTCTTTGGTACTTCTTTGGTACTTTTTCTTTGCTGAAGTGCAAGTAGCATTCCATTAAAGTTGTTATGTAATGGCACGCTTGGTATAATTAAAAAAAAATGGAAAAAAATAACTACAATTAAGTTATTAACATTATGAATAATGATCTATGGATTGCTTATTGATATTAAAATGTGTGAGATACAGAAAGAATGAAGCTTTAGATCTAAATAGTCACCCCATTAATAGTTCTTCGACAGCTGTCTGTGGTTGATTTTAAAAGGGATTTATAATGAGGGTGTACTCTGATTAACCAAAATTAAAACATTCTTATTCCTCTTCTGTCAATACATTGTTTATTGGTCACAGGAGAAAGTTCTAGCAGACCCATAAAGAATGGTAAGTAATTGTGCATAATTTCTTCTTTTTAGTTGAAATTGAAATTCCTTAATAGTTTTAATAAAAAATAAGTCACATAGCAATATCAATTGATAATTGTGGTATTTTCCCCATGATTCTTATAAACATTCTCGGACAAATTTAATTCGAATATCTAATTAGTAGTTTATAATAGCTTATATTTATATATCTTCTATGTCCAGTTAGCAACGAAGGCTAGTATGGGAAATACCACCTACGTATTTCTGAATAAAGAATTTCACTAAATTTTAAGGAAATATTTGGATAGGTTTTTAATATAAGTAAATATAATTTTCAGATTACTGACATTCTCTGATTCAAAAGCCTTTTTTGCCATGTTTAATTGTTAAAATTTGGTAGCTGATGTCTCGGGCACTGTTGCATATTTTTGAGTGAAATTAGAAATGTTCACATCTTGCTCTTATTCTTGTTACCATTTACTCGCCCGACACTACAGCCAAAACTATAGAAACCTAGAACTATGAATTATATACCTAGAACAATGGCACCTAGAATTATAGTTGATACGGCTTTTGATTCGTCTGGCTGTTATGAATGCCCTACTCATGTTCACTTTTCTTATTTGAATATTAGTTAGCTATAACTAATAGATGTTAGTCCGTAAGCTAGTCCACAAATCTCCAATGATAAGTTACCTTTTCCCAGGAACAAATTTGAAAGATAGCCAATTGTGGTTAGAGACCTATCTACCGAATAGAAGGTATTTATTCTGTTGATTCAGAATGTTTATAAGGGGCCTTATATGATTCAAGTTCCTTGCTTTTTTCTAATTTTATGTAGCCTACAACCCAAAAATTAAACTTTATTCGTGGGCATTTTAGGGTTTTAACTCTTAATACACTTGAATCACAATTCTCCTTTTTTTGTTATACTAGCTGTGACTTTTTATAAATACGAATTTTTTATTTAACCAAATCCTTTTGGACATTGATTAAAACTAAGTTTGAACGTATCTGCTAATAAGTGAATGGAAATTAACTTCATCAATAAAAAGGAATGTGAAGGGCCCGAGTTCCGATGCGCCTTTGACATGTGCGACGGCCTACACATGTTATCAACACCGGAGAGCCCTTACACTCCTCGATAGTAATAGCCTTTCAATCCTCTTATATACTGCTGATAACTTTGTACATTTTTTAAGTGTCCTCTTTAAACCATCAACCACGGTTTTAAATTCAGATCTTACTTTTCTCATAAAATCCTGTGATGGCAGAGAGTTTCAATTATAAATTAATTTATTTACTCATGGCGATCTGCTGAATCGCCAAAAACTTTAGGGTTCTTCCCAGAAAGCTTGTTAATTTGAGAGTGGAATGAAGTAAAATTTTAAAAATAAGTGTTAAAAAAAATAAAAAAGCAATTACTATTGGTCGTAATTAAATCTTTTTAACAATTTATAATCACTTACGAACAGTTTGGCACATTTTAGAAAGAAAAAAATGGAATGGATCTTTTTGGTTTCTTCCGGTAGATCAATGTAACAATTACTTTTAATCAGAATTTTTCATTGTTGAGTTAATTTAAGAGAGGAAGAATAAAATTTAATATTATTGTTGTCATCTATCAATGGTCCACACAAATCTGAAAGATTTAGGAAGGATATGGAACTCTGGTAGTGAAGTATCTTGGCTATAGTCACGAATAAATGATTTTCTACGTTCTTTAACTTATCAGAAATATTCTTAATTAAAAGCTATTGTCTTCAAAAATTGCTGTGGTTTGAGCAGAGCAGCAACTGTTCATCCTATGCATTGGTTCTCAAATCTTGAAGTTTATTTGATTGATGTGTAGAAGTTGCAAGTGTATTTGACAGCCCTGTGGTTTAGGCACTAGGCTGCCGACTTGAGGAGAAAGGAGGAATGGAAACTTTATTTCTTAAATCTGTTATTAGGGAAAAGGGAGAGAGTATATATAGAGGGGGAAAGAAAGGAGGAAGAAGAGAGTAACCGTCAAATTTATACTAAAAGAATTTAAAATCAATGAATTAGAACAAGCAATTAAGAAAATAAAGAATAAAAAGGCACCAGGAAAAGTCAAAGTCCCAATTGAAATGATCAAAAATGTATAATAGATTCCTAAAATGTATAAATTATTTTTGGCAAAGTCAAACTATGCCGGAGGAGTGGAAGGATGCCATTGTAGTACCAATTTTTAAAAAACGGGAGAGAGATAAATTGCAGAATTATAGAGGAATTACATTGTTGAATAGTTTTTTTAAAGTTTATTCTTATATGATAGAAAATAGATTAAAAGAATGGGCGGAACAAAATAATATATTATCAGAAAATCAGACTGGGTTTAGGAAGAACTATTCCACTATAGATCAAATTTTTACTTTAAAGGCAATCATTGAGAAACAATTAGCTTTAAAAAGAAAGAAAATTTATGCCGTGTTTTTGGATCTCTCTTCGGCATTTGACAAAGTGGTTAGAAAGATTCTGTTTAAAAAATTGGAAAAAATGGGATTAGAGGGGAATTTATTAAATGGTTTAAAGAAAAGTATAAGGAAACAAAATTTCAGGTAAAGATATTTTCAGAAAATGAATTGTCAAATAGTTTTTGGTCAATTAAAGGACTGAGACAGGGATGCCCACTCAGCCCTTTACATTTTACTATATATATAGAAAGTTTAGAAAAAAAGCTGAAGGAGGCAAGTACAGGAGCTGTTAAGATGGGGCAAAGTAACATAAGATATCTTTCTTAAGCCGATGATATTGTAATAATATCAAATAATTATATAGACATGCGAGAAAAGATAAATATTACGGCAAAATTCTTAAAGGAATTAAAAATAGAAATTAATTTGCAAAAAACACAAATGGTTATCTTTAAAAATAGGGGAAAAAGAGCAAAAAATGAAGATTGTTTTTGGGAGGGAAAGATAATTGAAAAAGTAAATGAGTACAATTATTAAGGGTATTGGATGAATGGACGCAATAGGCCAGTAAGTCAGATAAAAAATTTAAGTAATAAGGGTACAATAGCGGCAGTGGAAACAAGTAAAATAATTAAACCGACGGTAAAAGGCTCGCCTAAGACACATCTGTGGCTCTTTGATAAATTAGCTAAAAGCTCTATGATATACGGGGTGGAAATTTAGGGGTGGGCAAAAAGAGGGGAATTAGAAAAAATACAAAGAATATATATCAAAATTCTTGTAGGAATAAATTGCAATACCCCAAATTATATTCTGAGAACGGAAATTGGTTTTGAAGAAGTGTTTACCCTTCAATTGAAAACAGCCATAAATTATATTAGGAAGATTTTTTGAGATGGAAGATTATAGGTTTCCAAACCAATGTTGGATTCAAATATAAAATGATAGAGTAAATGGGTAAGAAACAATTGGAGAGATGAAATTTTAAAATTTTTAAGTAGTATCGGTCTATCAGATGAATGGATGGAGGAAAATTTTAGGTTTGGAAGTAAAAATGTATTTAAAGAAATAAAACAGAGTGGAAGATAACGAGTGGGAAGAATTGAGGCATAAAATTGTAGCTTCCAGTTATAATATTTGGTATAAAGATATTATTCGAATAACATTACGAAATTTTAATTAATTGGAACAGATAAATGGTGGGCAAAAAAGTTAAATTTGAAATTAAGAATTGGAAATTTTAATAATTTAAATGGGTGTAACAAAACAGATAACAAAACATATAACAGATTACAAATTGACATAAATAAGATAAATAATTGGGCTATTAATAATAAAATGACAATAAATATAAAAAAGAAAAAAGTAATGATTATAAAAAATAAGAATAAAATTATTAATAAAATTTTATATTGTTTTCTGCATAAAAAAGATTGTAAAAACTTGGAGGATACTCAACAAATAAACAATGTCCTTTGTAACTGCGAAAAGATAGACTTCGTTACTCAATATAAATACCTGGGTATATTCATAGATGAGAAATTTACATGGACTCCACATTATCAATATGTCATAAATAAATTGAGCTCATTGACTTACCTATTCTATCACATTAAGCAAATTTTTCCGTTAAAACAAAAAATAATAATTTATAAATCCCTTGTGGATTCTATTTTAGATTATATGCTGATGTATATATTAAATTAAATATAAGTTATATTAATATTTATATTTAATTAGTTGAAGTTTAATTTTTGTGATAATATATATTGTGATTACCGTGCTTGAAAAGAAAATTTTTAGTTAAAGATTATTTACTAGTTACTGCGGGATTAATGTGTGCGGTATGACAACGGACAAGATGGCGTAATCACAAAGCCTGTAGCAGATCGTTCGATTTGAACGGAGATAAATATGCCTGGTATGTCTCCATGTTGACAGATAAAGGAGAGCGGGAATATTGAAGAAGAAATGTCACTGCCAAAACTAAAAGTACGAAAGAATAAGGTTGCAGTTTGACGCAAGTAAATAAGAAATATTTATTATACTTCTGAGGCCCTCCTAGACAAATGAACAACTGACGTAATCCACGGAAAGCGTAGATTTAAACCCGAACAGAACCGTAATAAATAATTGAGAAATCCAGGATAAGAAGACATAGTCATGACGAATGAAAGTATTTATTTTCCGGTTGCTGAGAGGATCGAATAAAGGAAGAATTCGACGGAAATCACCATGCGAAGAATTCCGAAGATCGAACGTTTAAATAGGCTTAGCTATTTGAAACAGAAGAGAAATTAGTGCCAGTGGATCAAATGGATTCAAACTGATTTCTTACAAGTGATTAGGAAAATTTGTGTGTGAATTAGTGAATCTAATTATGGCTTGTTTGGTTATCTAGTGTTAATTATAAATATCGACTGATAGTTGATAGCAAAGTATCAATTATGTGTATAGTGCTTTCGAGACGAGTTATCATCGAGAGTCTGGATATGTAAGTACAGTTTCCTTTATTTTATGAATCGAGTATCCAAGGGGATTGCTGGTTTACAACAAGCCCAAAATATACAAGTAACATTATTAAAGGAGCAAAGATTAATTTTTCCACGTAGGGAAAAAACATTGTTGAGTGATCTAACTTTAGTTACTTCTATGAATGAAATAGTACATTAATGACAGATATGACTTAGATGTAAATACCATTATATTCTGAAATTAAGTATCCTTGTAGGTTGCCTGTTAATATTTACATAGGAAGTCATCTGTTTAATATTTTGAATTTAAGGTGTATTATTAATGTCAAAAGTGACATTTGAAGATGAGATATATAATACTATGTTTTTGTACTACATATTATTATTCTAAGATTAAGAATAATCATCAAGGTTAAAGTTCATTAATAATTTGTAATTATTGAGTATTTCATATTTTGATATTTACATGTAAACTGATACATGCAAGATTTTATGGATGGTACCATTAGGGATTAGTTAAAGATGATCTGAGTTAATATATGATAACAAATGTTATTGTTCTTATATAATAAATTATTGTAAAGTTAATTTTTCCTTTCATAAAGGTTATGAACTCTAGTAATAAATTATTTTAAAGTTTTTAATTTTCAATGCATTTGTTTCTTTACCTTGATGCGTGCTTGCTCTGAAAGTATATATTATACCCCAGCTATTTTTTAGAGGGAAGACATACATTCACACATATATGTTTGTCTTTTCCTCGGGTTTTGAACATTATAGCCTGGATAGTTGGATTTTTATTAATAAAAAACAAATTGAAAATATAAATAAAGCATGTTTTAAAATACTAAAAAATATCTTTTATAATTTTAATAATAAAAGTATAGTTGAAAGGAATGAAATAAGGAAAAAATTCAAAATATTAATTATAGAAGAGAAATTTATTTATAAGACAATTCTTAAAAATTTCTTTAAAATAAAAAATGAGAAAAATAATAATAAAAACAATATTACTAGAAACAATTGGCTCAGTTCAATAAATGATAAAAAAATAAAAAATAATTTTGGGTACCGTCTAAATGGTAATATTATATACTAGTTGACCCGTGCGAATAATTCGCAACAAAAAACCACCTTTGAGAAATAATAAACAAATCCAACAGCTTGTGTGCATGTTAGTTAAACACATTGTCAATAGATGGCGTCTTCTCAAGTTTTATAAAAAAGTTGACCCGTGCGAATAATTCGCATGGTATCTTGATCAGTCACCGAATGGTAATGTGGAAATAAATAAATGAACAGATTGTCAATAGATTGCCTTCTACATTTTTACAAAAAAGATTTTTAAAATAAATTTTTTTAACGAAAACATTAATTTTAAACAATCTGTTTATTTTTCATCATTAGCGGTGAACGTAATCTTGAAAATATCTCAATCATTGATTTTGATGAAGTATTAAGGGAAATAAAAAAAAACCTTTGAGAAATAATATATGAGAAGTTGACCAATTTTTATGTTTCTATTGTAATAAATCGTTTATTTTTATTAAAATATAAATCTTTGTTTGTTTTTTTATCTGTTGTTATTAAATAAACGATGAAATATCATTTAAAGTGCATTTTTATTCAAAAAAGGAAATAGTTGAAAGTTACAACGCTAAAGAATATTTTCGCTTTCGAAAAATAAGGCGCTTCTGTTAAAGCGTGTCTACATTTTTATAAAAAGTTTTTAAAATTAAAGTTTTTTAGCGAAAACATTAATTTTAAACAATTTGTTTATTTTTCGTCATTAGCGGGGAACGTAATCTTCAAAATGATGCCTCAATTATTGATTTTGATGAAGTAGTAAAGGAAATATGGCGTTCCGACAAAAAAAACCCTTTGAGAAATAATATATAATAATAATAAACTTTTTCATCAACTTAACTGGGATAATTACAATAACCAAAAAATTGGAGATATAAAAAAAAATTTAATTGTCGACGTAATAGATAAAAATATAAAATTCATTACATAATCTAGTTACTAATCATAGTTCTTTTTTTCTTTTTCTTTTCTTTTGTTTTGTCTCGTTTTTCTTTATGGGTGGAAAGTGATACTTAAGATTAAACTCTCAGAACCTATATTACAGGTGTACAGGTAATAAGTACACCTAAATAGGTCTGATAAAAAAAAAAAAAAGAAGAAAATATTTGTAAATTTTGTAACGTAGGAGACTTAACTTTGGAACATATTTTTTTATATTTTGAAAGTTTTACAATAGAAAGAGATAAATGGGTAAAAATCAAAAAGAAACTTACAGAAAAAGAAAAAAATGGTAAAGCTGTTATATGAAGGGAAATGCAATGTAAATTTATGTATATTTATTAATAAAGTAATGGAGAAGTCGTCTCATATATTAAAAAATACAGAGGGGTAAATAGCAATTATGTTTTTTAAAAAAAAAAGTGGGGGGGGGCGACCTCACCCTCTCTGTCAAGGCAGTAGCCCGCACAGGGGGTTAATTAATTAGAATATTTTGTATATTTTTTTTATGTTTAGTATTTTACAGTATGTCTATTGGATAGATTTATATAATAAGGAAAAAAGGGAAGAGAGAATATTGATATTATTGTAAATATCCTAAATATTTTTATGATTTTAAAAGAATAAATTCAAATTCAAATTCAAAATCTTATTAACATTATGAATAATGATCCATGGATTTGTTATTGTTATTGAAATGTGTTAGAAATAGATCTTTGGCAGCTGTCCGTGGTTAATTTGAAAAGAGATTTATAAAAGGTGTGCATTCTAAATAAAAAATTAAAACATTCTTACTCCTCTTCTGTCAACACGCTGGTTATTGGTCACAATTCAACAAAGATTAAGGACAAAGTTCTAGTAGACACATACAGAGTGAAAAGTAAGTGGTGCATAATTTCTTCTTTTTAGTTGAAATTGGAATTCCTTAACAGTTTTAATCAAAATAAGTCATAGAACATTTTGATATTGAAAAGGTTAATGTGGACTCAGCATTATTGCAGAATTAATGAATTACAGAAGAATAATTGTGGTTTCCTCCACATCGTTCTTATAGAAATTCTCGGACATTTAATTTCAGTATCTAATTAGTAGTTTATAATAACCTATATTTATACATCTTCGGTGTCTTGTTAGCAACAAAGGCTAGTATGGGAAATACCACCTACGCATTTCTTCATTAAGGATTAAGTTTTAAGGAAATATTGTTACCTGTGGACTGGTCCACCCCCCGAAACGGTGGATTCACCTCACGCTAATCCACCTCAGTGAAGAGTAGTGCGGTCCGACCTTGTATCTCTCTGGATAGTGAACTCTGTCGCGGGCATCTAATGCAGCGCAGACGGGGAAATGACAGTTTTGGCGGCAAGCCAACCGCATGAGAGCATCTCTGTCCGGAGCCAGAGAGAAAAGCAAGTTCCAGCGGCGTCCATGCCGCGTGAAGTTCTCCACCAAGTTCCGGGATAGAGAAGAGAGAGAAAGGGCCTGTTGATAGGCAGCGACCCAGAGAGAGAGAGTTCCCCACTTGGAGAGAAGTTGGATTGATTAAGTGGTTGATAGGCCAAGGACAGATCCTCAGCGCTAAGCCGAAGAGGACGAACCAGTTGCCGGGTGAAGATAGAGAAGACCCCACTTCTAAGCCGAACCGTTTGCGGGAGAGTTAGGAGAAGACCGCACCTAGACGTAAGGCTACGAAGAAAGACACTTCTAGGCCGAAGCAAACGAACCGTTTGCGGGAGAGTTCAGAGAAGACCGAACCTAGACGTAAGGCTACGAAGCAAGTCACTTCTAAGCCGAAGCAGACGATCCAGTTGCCGGAGGAAGATAGAGAAGACCGCACTTAGACGTAAGGCTTCGAAGCAGACCAATCTAAGCCGAAGCAGACGTCGCCGTTGCCGGGGAGAAGTTGACGAGGGCCGCCCCAATACGAATAGCCTCGAAGAAGACTGAACCCGAGCGAGTCATCAAATCGAAATTTGAGACCTGTAAATTTCGTAATTTATTTTACTGAATAAAGTCTCTGTGATTTTAATTTAAAATCGCTCCTGTCGCATTTTGTTCCCTAGCGCCACCGAACTAGCCCAAAAGTTCGATAGCAATATTTGGATAGGTTTTTAATCCAAGTAACTATACTTTTCAGATTACTGAAATTCTCTGATTCAAGTGCTTTTTTGCCATGTTAAATTGGGAAACTTTGGTAGCTGATATCTCGGGCAATCTAGCATATTTTTGACTGAAATTTTGCAAACTACTTCAAAACATTCATAAGAAGTATTGTGTTTCTCGTCATGTTCTAAATTGCAACTACTGGATGGCAACAATACCATTTAAACCAGTTCTTCCGAAGCACAAGAAATTAGCAGCTCTAAAAACTGCCTTGCTGTTCAACCATGCCTGCAAAAAATGGGAGTTGGTGCCCCCCAGCTTGGCCTTCAATAAGATACGTGAACGTTCACCGCAAATTAATCGTGCCTTCACTCAGCTCAGGAAAAAAAAATTTTCGCATAGGCTATTGACATTGCTCAAAAAAGTGAAAACTTTAACCAATAACATTAAATTCCTTTCATCTAAACTGCAGTCTTTCCTACCTCAAGCCGAGTTCATTGACATATTGCAACGGGCAGCTTCAACTTACTTCAGCCACTTTCAAAGAATTTCAAATATCCATATCAGCAAATTAACCCGCTTAAGCCTGCAAAAATGGCCTCCAATTCCGCAGGCAAATAACAGAATTGTTAACATTAGTAATCATAAACTCTCAATTTTCCAAGAGCAATTGTTAAACAAAGGCCTCAAATTCAACTTACCGTCCACCCCCCAAGTAGAGCAGATCATTCCACCGATAGAAGCGGCGCTTCGTAGGTTGCCAAAAAACACTGTTCCCCCCCAATTTACGCCCTACTTTGGGCAATGTTACCCGTAATTTACTGCGGCAATCCAACCAGTAGATAATTCATCCATTGGAAGCCCAAGCTTTAAAAGAAATAAAAAGGATGGACGATTTAAAGATCTTAATGGTGGATAAGGGTGGGAACCCCGTCATTATGAACAGGCCCGGACTGGCCCACCGGAACACCGGGACATGTCCCGGTGCGCCCCCCTCCTTTGGCTTTGTCTGGCGCCCTTCCGCCTTCGAGAAAAAAATTTAATAATACAAAATATTAGAAATATTAAATGTCCACCAAAAGTATTCGACTTTAAAATATCATACCGAAGAACCTCCCTTCATAATATAATAATGCTGTATTATTAGATATGATATAAAATATTACGCATGAGCATGATGCAAATGGTGCACTTCGTCGTACGGAGATTTGCAGCGTAGATTGACTTGGCTGTGACAGTCCAAGCGCTCTACGCTCCCACGGTCGCTGGGATGCTTGACTGGTGACTACTGACTGCCCGCCACCTGTACCCGCTTTGTTCAGTACAGTTTCTGTTTCGGTTCGGGCGAGTCAAGTGTATAACATTGTGTTTAGAATTACAAGTTGCCAAATTATCCGTTACTTCGGCTTCTAATGAGCACAGATGGTTATTATATTAATATATTAATGTAAGTCTCGTCTAGAAGTCAAAACTCTTCATCAATCAAGAGAAGTTCTCAATCATGATGGACACAACAGTAGATATATCAAGCAACGACCAATGTGCATTTATTGTGCAATACGTAAAGAGTCAAGAGGTGTTTGAACGACTAATAGCACTAAAATCAACCACTGGTGAGGGATTATTTAACATATTACAAAACACTTAACCAGAATTCCTCTTCAGGACTGTGTAGCAAACGCATTTGACGAAGCTGCAAACATGAGTGGGCAGTATATCGGGTTAACAATTATTCAACGTTATTCCCAATCATGTTAACACGTGGTGCTATGTCCTTAAACTATCGGATACCGCATATCATTTTCGGTCTGCTTCAAGAAGCTCAGGAATTTTTGAAGGAATCTCTTAAGAGACTTCAAAAGTATATTACCGAAAATCCTGCTTTCAAACTGGAAGCTATTGGAGCAACTAGATGAGGAAGTCGGAGTGATAAACAACCAAATTATCTGAAAGAATCGATGACTGGACATCGAGTGAACAAGACGAGACAAACCAATCCAAGTCAGCTTAAGCTTGTCTACGTACAACTATCAGTGGTATTATTCAAGATTTCCAACGATACTGAATTCAATCCAAAAATCAGAAATGACGCAGCATCCATCTTGCAAAAGTTTTGAGTTTTGACATAATTTTAATGGCAATGACTTTCCTTCAAATTTTTAAAATTATCACTCCGTTATCTGATTACTTACAAACAAAGAACATTGATTATGTGCAAGCCTAGAGACTGGTATATTCCTCACTGTCAAGACTCAAACGCTTAAGACATCAATTTCATGAAACTTTGAGCGCTGCTAACAAATTTGCGCAAAAAATGACTGAAGAAGTCCAAGAAAAGACTGAAATAGACCAATCACTCGGTAATATAATAATTGAAATAGAGTTGAATAAGAAACGTACCAAAAAAGCCAAAAAGATGCCAGGCGAGGTTGCTCAAGATGAAAGCGTAGGAACAACCGCAGAGGAAATGTTCAAATATTCTATATTCAATGTTGTTATGGATACTGTCATTCAAAGTATGGAAAGCCGGTTTGTAAATCATAAAACACTTTATCTTGATCTTTCCTGGTTCGACCCTAACCAGTTTAAAATGTGATCAACCCTTACCCACTAATGCACTAGAAAAGCTATGCCTGGATAAAGGAAAGCTAAAAGAGGAGTTAGCGTCTTTCATTGGACTAAGGCCCAAATTTCAAAACGACCAATTGATCAAGATTATTTTGAAAAGAATGATTTAGAAGTTGAGGAGGCATTTAATTCCGAACATGACTTTGAACTTGAAGCTGGTGAAGAAGACCTCGAATCTCTGATGAAATGCATAGCAGTCAAAGAATGAAACTCTTGTGTGAAATGTGCATTTAGAGTAATTGTAGAATATAACATGTACTGCCGTCAGTACACGGAACTTTTTAAGGTTTATAAATATTTATTGACCATTCCTCTAACTCAAGTAACCTGTGAACGAGTTTTTTTTCTAAATTGAAGTTAATCAAAACACGTCTAAGGTCTACTGTGTCAAAGGAAAATCTTGAATCGGTTATTATTATGCAAAGTGAAAAAGACATTCTTATGAATATTGACAGTGAAGCTATAATAAACAAATTATGTGAGTCGAACTCTGAATTGAGACGTTTGCTTGCCCCTTAGCCGGAAGGCGATTTTGTTGTTGAAAAGTCAATGCTGTAGCCTAACATTTGTAATCATTATTAACATGTATTAAATATAGTGATTAACATTTATTAAATATGTAATTTTCTACCTTGATATACATACATATAAATAAATAAAATTGTGTATAACATTAATCATATACAGTGAAGGCTCACTTATACGAATATTAGGGGAACCAAAAATTATTCGTATAAGTGAATTATATATAGGACTATGGGGGTTTCGCAGGGGAATGAGAAATTCTTCGTATAACTGAATATTTCGTATAAGTGAGACTTCACTGTAATTATATATTCTGGTTTACATACACATACACACACACACACACACACATATATATATATATATATTTATATATATATATACGGCGCCCCTGCCATGTTAGTTTCCACCGCCCTTCTCAATGAGCCAGTCCGGGCATGATTATGAATGATCACCAGTACATCGGCATGGCCCGTAAGTTCCTGGAATCTAATCCTAACATTGTTTTCTTTTCTAACAAAGATAAATGTGTTTTAAACTACAATAGAAACATTTTAAGACAATTGCACTCGGAAGGACATTTATCAGAAGATACAGTTGAAAAATTGAAGGACGATATGTTCGACATTCCAAAACTCCGTCTACTTCCTAAAATTCACAAGGACAAGATTGACAACCAATACTTTCAAGCCCGTCCAATAGTGAATTATGATAATACTGCGTTGAAAGAACTCTCCCACATAATTTATTCTAATTTGGCTACCTTCAATGTCACTTCAACGTACTCCATTCCCAATAGTGCGGTATTAATCGGGAAACTATCTTGTTTTCAGCTGCTACCCACCTCTTCGTTTTTTTCCCTTGATGTCCAATCACCATTCCCTTCAATTTCATTTGAATTAATTTCTGTATCCTTTGATCACATTATTTCTAAGTATCATTTCAATTTCATGCATAAAGAAATTTTTCATGACACTTTACTCATTATTAAGGCTTTATTTAAATTGCAATTCTTCTCATTCGCAGGCAAATATTACAGGCAGAGTAGTGGTTTATTTATGGGTTTGTCCTCATCCGCTCTCCTTGCGGAAATTGTCATGATCTACATAGAAGATACCGCCCTCCATATCTACAACGAACTGGGAATATCTATCCCATTGTATTGCAGATACATTGATCATATGCTTTTCTACTCGGATTTATCTATCCAAGATGGAATCATGGATATCATTAACGATATACATCATGATATTAAAGTTACTATCGAAAAAGAAAACAATAACTCAATTCCGTATTTGGATCTGCTCATTACACGTCACAATGGATCCATTCAAACCTCGGTCTTTCATAAGAAAACTTATCAAGGTATTACCCTTAATTATTTGTCTTACTGTCCTACAGCTTTTAAAGTTAATATCATTTATATGGCTGTATATAGAGCATTCTCTTTATGCAATACCCTAGACAATTTCAACCGTGAAATTGAAACTATCCGCTCAATTCTTCAGAATAATAACTACCCAAACTTCTTCATAAATAAGCATCTCAGTGGTGTAATTTGTAAGCACTACACATGCATTCCTAATAGTAAGCCTAAACCAACCAATTTCATATCTATTCCGTTCCACCCCCAGTTATTTCATGCAATTCAAAGTATCCTTCGACCTCTTAATATTTCTTTGACTTCCAAAAGTTCTAATACCTTAATTCGTAATTTACAACCATCTAGAGCCCAGTCTGATATTAAACGTATTTCTAACGTGGTTTACGCAATCCAATGTCACAATAATTCTTGCTTTTATGTCGGCCAAACAATGCAAAAGCTTCACGATCGAATGTCGCAGCACATTTACGCTGTTGCTAATAAAGATTTTAATTACAATACTGCATCCCACTCCCATCAGATCGGTCACTCCATCAATTTCGCCAACCCGTCAGTTCTATGCAAGGTACCCAATCTTTTCATCAGAAAATGTAAGGAGTCTATCCTTATCCTCACCTCCGCAAATTGTTATAATTCTTCAATATCAGTTCAATCTGTAGCAGAATACAGAATTAATAAACCTATATTTCCTATTCCTAAATAGTACTTCAACGTTTCGTTTGTTTCATTGTATTTTATTTATTTCTATTTTTTTTTTCCTTCTTTTTTTTTTTCTCTTTTATTTATTTATTATTAGGTCTACCCACGTGCGTCTTTTGGCAGCTATGGCTTCTACATCCGGTGTTCTGTCCTGTTCAGAAGTTATTACGGCGGCAAACAACGCAGCTCTGATCTCTTGGTCCTATGCACCCTCGCCCCAATTGGTCCAGTGACCGTTATGCTAATCACCATTCCAGTTTTTGTTGTATTTAAGAACATGTAATTTTAGTTTTACTCAGTTGAGAAAGCTATGTGACCGTAGTGAAACCGGTCCTTGTACCTTTTTAATGTGTTAATATATTTTTAATTAAATCTGTGTATCGGCGTCTCATTTCATTCATTCATTCATTCATACTTCAAAACATCATATTCAACAACTGTATCAAAAATAATTGAAATCGGACTAGCCAAAACGAAACTCTCGACATTAGAAATGTTCACATGTTGTTGTTATTCTTGTTACCATTGACTCGTCCGGCCCTGCAGCCAAAACTATAGAAACCTAAAACTATGAATTAAATATCTAGAACAATTATGTTTGATATGTTGTTTGATTCGTCTTGTTGTTATGGTGTGCCCTCCTCTTGTGCATTTTTTTTTATATCTTTAGTTTTCCTAGATATTTCCAAAAATGTGGTTCTAGGAACGTCTACAAGCTTCAGTATAGGACATAGTGCTGGTTTTTTGTTTTTATTTCTAATAATAATAGTGGTTAGATTAAAACATATTAGAAACAACATTTAATAAAAAAATATCAAAAAATGATTTTGATAGTAATTTACTTAAAAAAAAAATTATGGGATTTGAAGCCAGGGTATCTAAGCAGCCGTCGGCGACTCTAACCACTAAGCCAGAAGACCGACCATAAGTAAGCTGTTTACTAAGTTTTATTTTTTTTAGGTCAGTTATAAAATAAAAAAAAATCATACATATTATCAAATATGCTGTTAGTGTTAATATTTAGATACGTATCTTCTAGATATACTAATACATTATAATGATGTTTCAACGTAGCTATGTTATTCTGGAATAGGCCTACATTGAAAAATAAATTCTCTACCCAATAGAAGGTAATTATTATTTTGATTCAGGATGTTTATATGAGCACCATATGATTCAAGTTCCTTCCTTTTTTTCTAATTTTATGTAGCCTACAACCCAAAAGTAAAATTTTATACGTGGGCTTTTTAGTGTTTAAACTTAATACACTAGAATCACAATTCTCCTTTTTTGTCACACTAGCTGTGACTATTTGTAAATACGAATTTTTTACCTAACCAAATCCCTGTGGACATTGATTGAAACTAAGTTTGAACGGATCTGCTAAAAAGTCAGTGGAAATTAACTTCATCAGTAAAAAGGAATGGAAAGGGACCACGTTCCGATGCGTCTTTGACATGCCCTGCCACAACACGTCATCAACACCGGAGAGCCCTTAAACTCCTCGATAGTAATACTACTTCAATTCTCTTATATACTTCTGAGTTGAATGGATAGGTTTCCATCGTTTATTTTGGTTGAATGGATAGGTTTCCATCATTTTTTTGGCTGAATGGATATGTTTCCATCGTTTTTTTGGTTGAATGGATAGGTTTCCATCGTTTTTTTTTTCTTTTGGTTGAACAGATAGGTTTCCATGGGATGTCTACTTAAAATTTCTTAACTTAACCTTACATTAATCGAAGGGCCCCCCCCCCCCCTTGAAAATACATTCTATTTACGCCACTGCCAAAAACATTAGGGTTGTTCCCAGAAAGCTTGTTAATTTGTGAGTGGAATGAGGGAAAATTTTAAAAATAAGTGTAATAAAAATTTTAAAAAAGTTATCTAGTGGTCAAAATTAATTCCTTTTAACAATTTATAGTCACTTACGAACACTTTGGCACATTTTAGAAAAAAAAACGATTTTAGATTTCTTTGGAAGATCAATGTAACAATGATTTTTAATCAGAATTTTTCATTGTTGAGTTAATTTAAGAGAAGAAGCGTAAACTTTAATGTTATTGTTGTCATCTCTCAATGGTCCACAGAAATCTGGAAGATGGGAATCGTAAAGGAAGGGTAGGAAACTCTGGTAGTGAAGTAACTTGGCTGTAGTCATGACTAAGTGATTTTCTATATGCTTTAACTTATCAGAAATATTTCTTAATTGAAAGCTATTGTCTTCAAAAATTGTTATGAGTTGAGCAGAGCAGCAACTGTTCATCCTATGCATTGCTTCACAAATCTTGAAGTTTATTTGATTGATGTGTAGAAGTGGCAAGTGTATTTATCAACCCTGTGGTTTAGGCGCTAGGCTGCCGACTTGAGGAGATCTGGCCAACAATAGAATTTCGTTTTACCGGAGTGCCAAGAGTTTTTCTGTGCATTTCGTGTTTCTGGGTCTTTTGCTGGATTCGTTGAGCAATGCCGCGAGTTTTTTTAAATGTTACAGGACGTGAATTTTTACGAAAAAAATCCTGACTTTCTTTGGTACTTTTCTTTGATGAAGTGCAAGTAGCATTCCATTAAAGTTGAGTTGTAATGGCAGGCGTGATATGATTAAAAAAAATGGAAAAAAATAACTACACTTATCTTATTAACATTATGAATAATGATCCATGGATTGCTTATTGATATTTAAATGTATGAGAATCAGAAAGAATGAAGCTTTAGATCTAAATAGTCACCCCGTTAATAGTTCTTCGGCAGCTATCTGTGGTTGATTTTAAAAAGGATTTATAATGAGGGTGTACTCTGATTAAACAATATTCATACAATCTTTCTCCACTTCTGTTAATACACTGTTTATTGGTCACAATATAAAAAAAATATGTTCCAAAGTTATGTCTCCTATGTTACAAAATTTACAAATATTTTCTTCTTTTTTGTTACACCCATTTAAATTATTAAAATTTCCAATTATTAATTTCAAATTTAACTTTTTTGCCCACCATTTATCTGTTCCAATTAATTGAAATTTCATAATGTTATTCGAATAATATCTTTATACCAAATATTATAACTGGAAGCTATAATTTTATGCCTCAATTCTTCCCACTCGTTATCTTTCACTCTTTGTTTTATTTCTTTAAATATATTTTTACTTCCAAACCTAAAATTTTCCTCCATCCATTCATCTGATAGACCGATACTACTTAAAAATTTTAAAATTTAATCTCTCCAATTGTATCTTAACCCATTTACTCTATCATTTTCCATTTGAATCCAACATTGTTTTGGAAACCTACAATCTTACATCTCAAAAAATCTTCCTAATATAATTTACGGCTTTTTTCAATTGAAGGGTAAACACTTCTTCAAAACCAATTTCCGTTCTCTGAATATAATTTGGGGTATTGCAATTTATTCCTACAAGAATTTTGATAAATATTCTTTGTATTTTTTCTAATTCCCCTCTTTTTGCCCACCCCCAAATATCTACCCCGTATATCGTAGAGCTTTTAGCTAATTTATCAAAGAGCCACAGATGTGTCTTAGGCGAGCCTATTACCGTCGGTTTAATTATTTTACTTGTTTCCACTGCCGCTATTGTACCCTTATTACTTAAATTTTTTATCTGACTTATTGGCCTATTGCGTCCATTCATCCAATCCCCTAAATAATTGTACTCATTTACTGTTTCAATTACCTTTCCCTCCCAAAACCATTCATCATTTTTTGCTCTTTTTCCCCTATTTTTAAAGATAACCATTTGTGTTTTTTGCAAATTAATTTCTAATTTTAATTCCTTTAAGAATTTTGCCGTAATATTTATCTTTTCCCGCATGTCTACATAATTATTTGATATTATTACAATATCATCGGCTTAAGCAAGATATCTTATGTTACTTTGCCCCATCTTAACAGCTCCTATACTTGCCTCCTTCAGCTTTTTTTCTAAACTTTCTATATATGTAGTAAAAAGTCTCAGTCCTTTAATTGACCAAAAACTATTTGATTCATTTTCTATCTTTACCTGATATTTTGTTTCCTTACACATTTCTTTTAAACCATTTAATAAATTTCCCTCTAATCCCATTTTTTCCAATTTTTTAAACAGAATCTTTCTAACCACTTTGTCAAATGCCGAAGAGAGATCCAAAAACACGGCATAAATTTTCTTTCTTTTTAAAGCTAATTGTTTCTCAATAACTGTCGTAACTACAGCCAAGATACTTCACTACCAGAGTTTCATATCCTTCCAACATCTTCCAGATTTCTCTGGACCATTGATAGATGACAACAATAAAATTAAATATTACGCTTCCTCTCTTAAATTAACTCAACAATGAAAAATTCTGATTAAAAGTCATTGTTATATTGATCTACCGGAAGAAAACAAAATAAAGATCCAATTCATTTTTTTTTTTAAAATGTGCCAAATTGTTCGTAAGTGATTATAAATTGTTAAAAGAATTTAATTATGACCAATGGTAATTTTTTAAAAAAATTTTTTTCACTTATTCTTAAAATTTTACCTCATTCCACTCACAAATTAACAAGCTTTCTGAGAAGAACCCTAATGTTTTTGGTGATTCAGCAGATCGCCATAACTATATAAAAGAACTTATAATTGAAAAAAGCCTGTGATGGCAAAGAGTATGAGAAAAGTAAGACCTGAATTTTAAAACGTGGTTGATAGTTTAAAGAGATCACTTTAAAAATGTACGATGTTATCAGAAGTATATAAGAGGATTGAAATAGTATTACTACGGAGGAGTATAAGGGCTCTCCGGTGTTGATGACGTGCTTGTGGCAGGGCATGTCAAATACACATTGGAAAGGTGGCCCTTCACATTCCTTTTTATTGATGAAGTTAATTTTCAATCACTTATTAGCAGATATGTTCAAATTTAGTTTTAATCAATGTCCAAAAGGATTTGGTTGTATAAAAATTCATATTTACAAAAAGTCACTGCTGGTGTGACAAAAAAAGAGAATTGTGATTCAAGTGTATTAAGAGATAAAACCCTAAAATGCCCACGAATAAAGTTTTACTTTTGGGTTGTAGGCTACATAAAATTAGATAAAAGGAAGGAACTTGAATCATATCGTGCGGATATAAAAATTCTGAATCCACAGAATAAATACCTTCTATTGCGTAGAGAGATATCTAAATACAATTAGCTATCTTCCGAATTTGTTCCTGGGAAAACGTAACTTATCATTGGAGATTTATGGACTAGCACAGTTGAATGAAAATAGAAATAAACTAATGAATTTCCGTTTAGTTTGTGTATTTTAGGGGTAGGTTCTGCTTAATGAACTTATTTTCGAAAATTAGATTTAGTACCAAACTCTTGCTGTGCAAGTTTAATAGAAGCGCAAGTATTTTTAATTTAAAAAAATATATATCTCAGTTAAAAAGTATTAAAAAAAGATTTGACTTTTCATGTTTATGATAAAAGTATTTTGGTAACATCTATGACGGGTCTGTGTGAATTTTCACACAGGAATATTCAGTTATTCAGTCATTTTATTCGAGAAAGCAGGCTGGAACGCGCCCCATACCTCAGTTTTCTGACGCTTCTTTACCAAATATGCGCACTATATGATTATTGTTTCTTGTTTTTCCCAATTTTGTTTAGCTTCAATCGAAAATTAAAACTTATCCGTGGGCATTTTAGGGTTTTACACTTATAATAAACTTGAATCATAATTTTCCTTTTTATGTCACACCAGGTGTGCCTTTTTGTAAATACTAATTGGTTGAAACTTTTTTGGGTTTGAGAAACTATGTTTTAATGTAACCAGTGTTATCATCATTATTATTATTATTTTCAATGTCTGTCACTTTTTTAAAGTACTTATTTTTTTGAATGTAGACATATTCTATAATAGTCTAGCTACGTTACATTATCAGTATAAAGCAATAGGCATTCTAGCGTACTTTTATCCAAATATTAACACCAATAGTATATTTGATAATATTTTATCATTTTTTTTTATTTTATAACTGATTTAAAATAAATAAAACTTAATAAACCGCTTACTTATGGTAGGTCTTCTGTCTTAGTTAAAGACGCCGACTGTTGCTGAGGTATCCTGTTTCAAATCCCCTAATTTTTCTTTTAAGTAAATTACTATAGATAGCCGATAATGGAAGGTGTTTTACGTGTGTTTTACGTTAACATGGAATGACTGGGTTCTGGCCACCACACACAGTTCTAATAAAATACATAAATATAAATACAATAAATGCGAGTGCTTTCGAGGTGATCTACACCTCGTTCTCAAGCGGAGAAATGAATAACATATTTCGAAAATAAGAAGTGGGGTCCAACGGACGTTTGAGCTGGACGGAACCATTTGGGATTTAGGGTGTTGGCATTGGGCCCTGCTGCCGGCAGATAGATGGATAGATTGGTTTCGTGCTCAATTTTGAATTTTATGACACATGTGTTACGTAGAGGAAAGTCCTTATCTATTCTTCGATTTCCATCACGTGCACATCCCTCTATACGTCCGCTATGTCGACGATCTCCCCTTTTATGCAGCTGCAGATTCCCTTCAAAAAGTGTCTAACATTCTAAATTGCATGCATCCTGTCATAAAAGTCAAAATTGAGCACGAAACCGATCTATCCATCCCATTTTTGGACACATTGATCTCTAGGAAACGTAATTCCGTCCAAACTGCGTCTATCGGAAGCCTTCCCCCACGGGCGTCACTCTCAATTTTCATTCTGCCTGCCCTATTGCATTTAAGAGGAACATTGTACGCATGGCGGTCAATCGAGCTTTTTTCCTTTCGAGCTCCCAGCATTTGTTCTGGAGTGAGATCGATAAGCTGACTCATATCCTGTCCACTAATTTTGTTACGCAATGCATAAAATGGACAGTTACTGCTCTGCTCTGCCCATAACAATTTTTGAAGACAATTGCTTTCAATTAAGAAATATTTCTGATAAATTAAAGCACATAGAAAATTACAGCCAACGTACTTCACTCCCAGAGTTTGCCACCTTTTCTTTACGATTCCCATCTTCCAGATTTGTGTGGACCATTGATAGATGACAACAATAACTTAAAATTTTACCTTCCTTTCTGAAATTAACTCAACAATGAAAAATCATGACTAAAAGTCATTGTACATTGATCTACGGTAAGAAATCAAAAACATCTATTGCATTTTTTTTTTCATGTGCCAATGTGTTCGTGGTTGATTAGAAATTGTCACTAGACAATTGTCACTAAATTGGAACTTCAAGTTTGAGCTTAATTAAGAAGCAAACCAACGATAATTACAATCCCTGTTGCTAATAGAAACTAATGGAAACATTTAAGTGAGTCAATCGTAAACGTACCTTTTCAACAATTGATAGATGCAAATCGCTGTGATTCTTCTGTTAGCGCCAAGTGCTTACGTGTGGGTTTCTACGATGTTGTTGATCATTCTTCAGCAATTTGTCAGCACCTACTTCCTACAGGAAACGTTTCAGACGGCTATGCTCATATTATCCCCCCTACTCATATTCGCCAGACTTCCTATAATTGGTTGACACTTTTCGGGGTTTGAGAAACTCTGTTTTAATCTAACAACTATTATTATCTTTATTATTTTCAATTTCTATCACTTTTTTTTAAAGTGCTGAACTTACTTTTGAATACAGACATATTTCAGAACAGTCTAGCTACGTTACCTTATCAGTGTAAAGCATTAGTTATTCTAGCGTTTACATATCTGAATATTAACACTAATAGTATATTTGATAATATGGTTTCATTTTTTTATTTCTAACTGATCTAAAATCCATTTCTTTTTCCATTTTTTTTCCAATCATATCACGCCTGCCATTACATCACAACTTTAATTGAATGCTACTTGCACTTCAGCACAGAAAGAGTACCAAAGAAGTACCAAAGAAAGTATGGAAGTTTTTTCGTAAAAATTCACGACTAGTAACTTTAAAAAAACTCGCGGCATTACTCAACGAATCCAGCGAAAGACCCACAAATACGAAATACAGAGAAAAACTCTTGGCACTCCGGTAAAACGATATTCTATTGTAGGCCAAATCTCCTCAAGTCGGCAGCCTAGCTCCTAAACCCCAGGGCTTGCAACTTCCACACATCAATCAAATAAACTTCAAGATTTGGGACGCAATGCATAGGATGAACAGTTGCTGCTCTGCTCAACCCATTACAATGTTTGAAGACAATCGCTTTCAATTAAAAAATATTTCACATAAGTTAAAGCACATACAAAATCACTTAGTCGTGACAACAGCCAAGGTACTTCACTACCAGAGTTTCCTACCTTTCCTACATCTTCCAGATTTCTGTGGACCATTGATAGAGGACAACAATAACATTAAATTTTACGCTTCCTCTCCTAAATTAACTGAACAATAAAAAATTCTGAATAAAAGTCATTGTTACATTGATCTACCGGAAGAAAACGAAAAAAGATCCATTCCATTTTTTTTTTCTAGAATTTGCCAAAGTGTTCGTAAGTGACTTTGAATCGATAAAAAGATTTAATTATGACCACTTGGTAATTTTTTGTTTTTACATTTATTTTCAAAATTTTACCTCATTCCACTCACAAATTAACAAGGTTTCTGGGAAGAACCCTAACGTTTTTAGTTAATCAGCTGATCGCCATAAGTAACTAAATGAATTTATAATTGAAAAAAGCCTGTGATGGCAGAGAGTATGAGAAAAGTAAGACCTGAATTTTAAAACGTGTTTGATAGTTTAAAGAGGTCACTTAAAAAATATACGATGTTATCAGAAGTATATAAGAGGATTGAAAGAGTATTACTATCGAGGAGTGTAAGGGCTCTCCGGTGTTTAGCTACCATCGGAACGTGGGCTCTTCACATTCCTTTTTATTGATGAAGTTAATTTCTACTGGCTTATTAGCAGATATGTTCAAACTTAGTTTTAATTACTGTCCAAAAGAATTTGGTTAAACAAAAAATTCGTATTTACAAAAAGTCACAGCTAGTGAGACAAAAAAGGAAAATTGTGATTCAAGTGTATTAAGAGTTTAAACCCTAAAATGCCCACGAATAAAGTTTTACTTTAGGATTGTAGGCTACATAAAATTAGAAAAATGCAAGGAACTTGAATCATATACTGCGCATATAAACATCCTGAATCAATATAATAACCTTCTATTGGGTGAAGAGGTCTCTACCCAATTGGCTTTCTTTCGATATTGTTCCTAGTAAAAGGTAACTTATCATTGGAGATTTGTGGACTAGAACAGTTTAATGAAAATAGATTTAAACTAACTAATTTCTGTTTAGTTTGTGCATTTAGGGGTAGGTTCTGCTTAACGAACTTATAATCGAAAATTTGATTCTTGTACTAAACTCTTGGTATACACGTTTAATAGGAAGCGCAAGTATTTTTAATTTAAAAAAATATATTTTTCAGTTAAAAATTAGTAAAAAAGATTTTAATTTTAATGTTTATGATAACCATTTTGGCAACTTCTATGAAGGTTCTGTGTGATTCTGTGTTATTCATTCAATTTATTCGACAAAACAGACTGAAAGCGCGTATACCTCAGTTTTCTGACCGTTCTTTCCCAAATATGCCCACTATATGATTCAAGTTAGTTCTTTTTCCCAATTTTCTTGAGTTACAACCGAAAATTAAAACTTTATTCGTTGGCATTTTAAGGTTTTAAACTTATAATAAACTTCAATCATAATTTTCATTTTTATGCCACACCATCTGTGACGTTTTTGTAAATAGTAATTGGTTGACACTTTTCGGGGTTTGAGAAACTCTGTTTTAATCTAACAACTATTATTATCTTTATTATTTTCAATTTCTGTCACTTTTTTTTAAAGTACTGAAATTACTTTTGAATACAGACATATTTCAGAACAGTCTGGCTACGTTACCTTATCAGTGTAAAGTAATAGTCATTCTAGCGTTAACATATCTGAATATTAACACTAATAGTATATTTGATAAAATGGTTTTCTTTTTTTCTTTATATCTTATCTAAAATCAATATAACTTAGTAAATCGCATACTTTTAGTAAGTCTTCTGGCTTAGTTGTTAGAGTCGCCGACTGCTGCTGAGATATCCATGTTTCAAATCCCTTAATTTTTCTTTTAAATAAATTACTTTCGAACTAATTTTTAGCTATATGTTTCGATTTAACCACTGTTATTATTACAAATAAAATCTAAAAATCAGCAGTATACTTGACCATGTATGCATTCCTGGTACCACATTTTTCGGAATATCGAGGAAAGCAATAAAGATATAAAAAAAAATGAACATGAGGAGGGTACTCCATAACAACGACACAAAAGCTGTATCAACTATAATTCTGGGTGCCATTGTTCTAGATGTATAATTCAAAGTTCTAAGTTTCTATAGGTTTGACAATTATTCTTCTGTAATTACTGCGAAGTCCACATTAACCTTTCCAATACAAAATGTTCTGACTTATTTTTATTGAAACTGTTAAGTAATTCCAATTTGAACTATAAAGAAGAAATTATGTACCAATTATTTACCATTCTTTATATGTCTAATACAACTTTCTCCACAGAATATTGACAGAAGAGGAATATGATTGTTTTAATTTATTTTTATTCACACTACACCTCTATTAGGAATCCCTTTCACAATAAACCACAGACAGCTGTCGAAGAACTAATAATATGATGACTATTTAGATCTGAAGCTTCATTCTTTCTCTATCTAACACATAAAAATCAATAAGCCATCCATGGATCATTATTCATAATGTTAAAAAGATAATTGTAGTTTTTTTCCCATTTTTTAAATCATATCACGCGTGCCATTACATCACAACTTTAATGGAATTCCACTTGCACTTCAGTACAGAAAAAGTACCAAAGAAATACCAAATAAAGTATGGAATTTTTTTCGTCAAAATTCACGTCTTGTAACTGTAAAAAAACTCGCGGCATTCCTCAACGAATCCAGCAAAAGACCCAGAAATAAAAAATGCACAGGAAAACTCTTGCACTCCGGTAAAATGCTATTCTATTGTAGGTCAGATCTCCTCAAGTCGGCAGCCTAGCGCCTAAGTCACAGGGCAATCAGATACACTTGAAACTTCTACACATCAATCAAATAATCTTCAAGATTTTAGGACGCAATTAGTATGAACAGTTGCTGCTCTGCTCAAACCATAACAGTATTTGAAGATTGTTGCTTTCAATTAAGAAATATTTCTGATCAGTCAAAGCAAGTAGGAAATCACTTGTTAATCGTTTCCTACCCTTCCTTTACGATTCCCATCTTCCAGATTTCTGTGGACCATTGATAGTGGACAACAATAACATTAAATTTTACACTTGCTCTCTTAAATTAACTCAACAATGAAAAATTCTGAATAAAAGTCATTGTTGATTTACCGGAAGAAAACAAAAAAGATCCATTCCATTTTTTTTCTAGAATATGCCAAAATATTCGTAAGTGATTATAAATTGTTAAAAGAATTTAATTATGACCATTTGGTAATTTTTTTTTATACTTTGACATCAAAATTTCACTTCATTCCACTCACAAATTAACAAACTTTCTGGGAACAACCCTAATGTTTTCGGTGATTCAGCAGATCGCCATAAGTAAATAAATGAATTTATAATTGAAAAAAGCCCGTGATGGAAAGTAAGACTTGAATTTTAAAACGGGGTTGATAGTTTAAAGAGGACACTTAAAAATTGTACAATGTTATCAGAACAACATAAGAGGATTGAAATAGTATTACTATCGAGGAGTGTAGGGATTCTCCGGTGTTGATGACGTGGTTGTGGCAGGGCCTGTCAAAGACACATCGGAACGCGGGCCCTTCACATTCCTTTTTATTAATGAAGTTAATTTCCAATCACTTATTAGCAGATACGTTCAAAGTTAGTCTTAATCAATGTCCAAAAGGATTTGGATAAATAAAAATTCGTATTTACAAAAACTGACAGCTAGTGTGACAAAAAAGGAGAATTGTGATTTAAGTGTTTTAAGAGTTTAAACCTTAAAATGCCCACGAATAAAGTTTAACATTTGGGTTGTAGGCTACATAAAATTAGAAAAAAGCAAGAAACTTGATTTAGTGCGGAAATAAATATCCTGAATCAACAGAATAAATACGTGGTATTGTGTATAGAGGTTTCTAAATACAATTGACTACTTTTCCAATTTGGACCTGGGAAAAAGTAACTTATCATGATGCCCTTTTTTGGGCATTGAGAAAATATGTTTTAATCTAACCACTGTTAATGCTATTATTAATATTTTCAATTTCTGTCCCTCTTAATAAAGTACGTTTTTTTTAATGTAGGGCTATAACCAGAATAGCCAGAATAACCTAGCTACGTTATAACATCAGTATAAAGCACTAGTAATTCTAACATATACGTATCCAAATATTAACACTAACAAATATTGAAAATATGGCATAATATTTTTTTTTTATTTTGTAACTGTTCTAAAATAAATAGAACTTAGTAAATCGCTTACTTATGGTAGGTCTTCTGGCTTAGTGGTTAGAGACGCCGACTGCAGCTGAGATATCCCTGTTTCAAATCCCCTAATTTTGCTTTTAAATAAATTACTGTAGAAATCAGTAGGAAGTCTATTTTCGAATTAAATGTTATTTCTAATATGTTTTAATTTGACCACTATTATTATTAGACATAAAAATTAAAAATTAAGCTTGTAGGTAGTCCTGGTAAAATATTTGAGGAAATATGTAGGAAAGCAGTAAAGATATAAAAAAAATGAACATATGGAGGGCACTCCATACCGACGAGACGAATCAAAATCCGTATCCACTATAATTCTAGGTGCACTATAATTCTAGGTTGTTCTAGATATATAATTTATGGTTCTTGATTTCTATTGTTTCTATAGCCTATTAAAAACTACTTAATAGATACTGGAATTAAGTTTCATGTCAGAGAATTTATATAAGATCGATGTGGAAGATACCACATTATTCTTCCGTAATTACTGCTTAAGTCCACATAAACCATTTCAATATCAAAATGTTTATTATTTTTATTAAAACTGTTAAGGACTTCGTATTTTAACTACAAAGAAGAAATTACTTACTTATCATTCTGTATGTGTCTGCTAGAACTTTCTCCTTAATCTTCGTTGAATTGTGACCAATAAACAGCGTGTTGACAGAAGAGGAGAAAGAGTAAGAATGTTTTAATTTATTTTAATCAGAGTACACCCCTACTATAAATCCCTATTTTAAAATCAACCAGGAACTGCTGCTGAAGAACATTTAACAGGGTTACTATTTAGTTCTGAAAATTCATTCTTACTCGATCTAACACCTTTCTATATTAATAAGCAATCCATGGATCATTATTCATAATGTTAATAAGATAATTGTAGTTATTTTTTCCATTTTTAGGGGCCCTTAGGTTACAGCTTGCCTGTAAAACATAGGGAACCCTTTTTGCTTTAGTCCTGCTATCATATTCTGTCACACTTTGTATTGGCCAAACGGTTAGAGATATTAGAATGAAAACTTCACAATTGTGTTCAAAATCAAAAAACACGTCCAAAAAATCAGACATTTAGGACTACTCTCTGACCGGAAATTGGGGGTTCAAAAGTGGTCGCTTCTGATAAAATCTTATAAATCAAAAAACTGTTATTCTGTCTTTACGTTTTTCCAATTTTGTGATCAAACTATAAGAGATAGATTGGTGATGCAGATGGATTAAATATAGTTTTTTTTTAAGACAAACAAAATGCTACAAAAATCTTTCGAAAAAATGGCGAAATTCCAAGATCGCGTCTTTTAAAAATTCAAATTTTGAAGTTTACTTAATTTAATCGAAAAGTATAACAGAGAACCTTATATTGAGAAAATGTTGGTATTTGAAATTTTTATCGAACGATATATCAGTCATTCACAATCGTTTCTGCGTTTGCAACATTCATGGAAAAATGTGAAAAAGTACGTCTTGGCTATTGAGCCCAGCCCAAACCCTTGGACCTAGATAGGTGATGCTTTAGACACACGTTCCCTTTTTGATTCAGACAAGGAATAAGGCCGGATTTTTTGAAATTCCCACGGGATATCTGGCAAACTGACCATAACGTGTCTGACGGCAACTTCAGGTGTGTGGCGCCATCTCACAACACACCGTATATTCGTGTAGTCGTATATTCTCCGAACTCGATATTAATTTTGTTTATAAAATTCGGCATATTTTGGGGCCGCTTTGCTTTTGGCACTGTCTAAAGGCATTAATTATCTTGTTTTCAATCATATTACGCGTGCAATTACGTTCTAACTTTAATGGAATGCTACTTGCCCTTCAGTACAGAAAAAGTACCAAAGAAGTACCAAAGAAAGTGTGGAATTATTTTTCGGCAAAATTCATGTCTTGTTACATTTAAAAAAACTCGCGGCATTGCTCAACGAATCCAGCAAAAGACCGAGAAATACGAAATGCACAGGAAAACTCTTGCACTCCGGTAAAACGATATTCAATTGTAGGTCAGATCTACTTAAGTCGGAAGCCTAGCGCCATAGAGCTATCGGATACACCTGCAACTTCTACGCATCATCAAATAATCTTCAACATTTTGGGACGCAATGCATAGGATGAACAATTGCTGCTCTTTTCAACCATAACAATTTTGGAAGACAATGGGTTTCAATTAAGAAATATTCCTGAAAAGTTAACTCACGTAGAAAATCACTTACTATCGAGGAGTGTAAGGGCTCTCTGGTGTTGATAACGTTGTGCACATGTCAAAGACGCTATCGGAACGTGGGCTCTTCACATTCCTTTTTATTCATGAAGTTAAATTACACTAAGTTATTAGCAGATACGTTCAAACTTAGATTTAATCAATGTCCAAAAGCATGCCTAGCGCCTAAACCACAGGGCTTGCAACTTCTACACATCAATCAAATAAACTTCAAGATTTGGGAAGCAATGCATAGGATGAACAGTTGCTGCTCTGCTCAACCCATAACAATTTTGAAGACAATCGCTTTCAATTAAAAAATATTTCTCATAAGTTAAAGCACATAGAAAATCACTTAGTCGTGACTACAGCCAACATACTTGACTACCAGAGTTTCCTACCTTTCCTAAATCTTCCAGATTTCTGTGGACCATTGATAGAGGACAACAATAACATTAAACTTTACGCTTCCTCTCCTAAATTAACTGAACAACAAAAAATTCTGACTAAAAATCATTGCTACATTGATCTACCGGAAGAAAACGAAAAAAGATCCATTCCATTTTTTTTTTTCTAGAATGTGTCAAAGTGTTCGTAAGTGACTTTGAATTGATAAAAAGATTTAATTATGACCACTTGGTAATTTTTTGTTTTCACACTTATTTTCAAAATTTTAACTCATTCCACTCACAAATTAACAAGGTTTAGGGGAAGAACCCTAACGTTTTTAGTGAATCAGCTGATCGCCATAAGTAAATAAATGAATTTATAATTGAAAAAAGCCTGTGATGGCAGAGAGTATGAGAAAAGTAAGACCTGAATTTTAAAACGTGGTTGATAGTTTAAAGAGGTCACTTAAAAAATGTACGATGTTATCAGAAGTATATAAGAGGATTGAAAGAGCATTATTATCGAGAAGTGTAAGGGCTCTCCGGTGATTAGCCACCATCGGAACGTGGGCTCTTCACATTCCTTTTTATTGATGAAGTTAATTTCCACTGACTTATTAGCAAACATTCAAACTTAGTTTTAATCTATGTCCAAGAGAATTCGGTTAAATAAAAAATTCGTATTTACAAAAAGTCACAGCTAGTGTGACAAAAAAGGAGAATTGTGATTCAAGTGTATTAAGAGTTTAAACCCTAAAATGCCCACGAATAAAGTTTTACTTTAGGATTGTAGGCTAAATAAATTTAGAAAAATGCAAAGAACTTGAATCATATACAGCGCATATAAACATTCTGAATCAATATAATAACCTTCTATTGGGTAGAGAGGTCTCTAAGTACAATTGGCTTTCTTTCGAATTTGTTCCTGGGAAAAGGTAACTTATCATTGGAGATTTGTGGACTAGCACAGTTTAATGAAAATAGATTTAAACTAACTAATTTCTGTTTAGTTTGTGCATGTAGGGGTAGATTCTGCTTAATGAAGATATTATCGAAAATTTGATTCTTGTACTAAACTCTTTGTATACACGTTTAATAGGAAGCGCAAGTATTTTTAATTTAAAAAAATATATATTTCTTTTAAAAATTAGTAAAAAAGATTTTAATTTTAGTGTTTATGATAAACATTTTGGCAACTTCTATGAAGGTTCTGTGTGATTCTGTGTTATTCATTCAATTTATTCGACAAAGCAGACTGAAAGCGCATATACCTCAGTTTTCTGACCGTTCTTTCCCAAATATGCCCACTATATGATTCAAGTTTCTTCTTTTTCCCAATTTTCTTGAGCTACAACCGAAAATTAATACTTTATCCGTTGGCATTTTAAGGTTTTAAACTTATAATAAACTTGAATCATAATTTTCCTTTTTATGTCACACCATCTGTGACGTTTTTGTAAATACTAATTGGTTGACACTTTTTTGGGTTTGAGAAACTCTGTTTTAAACTAACAACTATTATTATTTTTTTTTTTTAAAAATCTGTCACTTTTTTTTTAAAGTACTGTAGTTATTTTGAATACAGAAATATTTCAGAACAGTCTAGCTACGTTATATTATCAGTGTAAAGCAATAGCTATTCTAGCGTTTACATATCTAAATACTAACACTAATATCATTTTTTTATTTATAACTGATCTAAAATCAATATAACTTAGCAAACCGCTTACTTATGGTAAGTCTTCTGACTTAGAGGTGAGAGTCGCCGACTGCTGATGAGATATCCCTGTTTCAAATTCCCCTAATTTTTCTTTTAAATAAATTAATATAGCCAATCATTTTTGGCTATTTTCTTATTAAATGTTATTTCTAATATGTTTTACTTTATCAACTATTATTATTACAAATAAAACCTAAAAATTAGTACTATACTTAAGCTTATATGCATTCCTGGTACCACATTTTCGGGAATATCTAGGAAAGCAGTAAAGATATAAAAAAAATGAACATGAGTAGGGCACTCCATAACAACGAGACGAATCAAAAGCCGTATCAACTGTAATTCTAGGTGCCATTGTTCTAGATATATAATTCATAGTTCTAGGTGCCATTGTTCTAGATATATAATTCATAGTTCTAGGTTTCTATATGTTTGGCTGCAGGGCCGGAGGAGTAAATGGCAACAAGAATAAGAACGAGATGTAAACATTTCTAAGGTCCAGATTTTCGTTTTGGCCAGTCCGATTTTAATTAGTTATGATACAGTTGTTGAATATTATGTTTTGACGTTTGCTTTTACTTAGCAAAAAGGCACTTGAAACAGAGAATTTCAGTAATCTGAAATGAATATTTACTTGGATTAAAAACATATTCAAATATTCTATAAAATTTAGTAAAATCCTTAATTAAGAAATACGTAGGTGGTATTTCCCATACTAGGGTTCGTCGCAACGGGACACCGAAGATATATCAATATAGATAATTATAAACAACCAATTAGATACCGGAATTAAGTTTCATGTAAGAGAAATTATATATGAATGATGTGGAGGATATCAGAATTATTCTTCTGTAATTACTGCTAAGTCCACATTAACCTTTTCAATAACAAAGTGTTCTAACTTATTTTTCTTAAAACTGTTAAAGAATTCCAATTTCATAATTCCAATTATGCATCAGTTACTTACCATTCTGTATGTGTCTCCTAGAACTTTCTCCTCTGACCAATAAACAGCGTGTTGACAGAAGAGGAGTAAGAATGTTTTAATTATTTTTAATCAGAGAAAACACCTCTATTAATTAATTAAATGATTGTAGTTTTTTTTTTCCATTTTTTTTCCAATCATATCATGCGTGCCATTGCAACACAACTGTAATGGAATGGTACTTGCACTTAAGCAAAGAAAAAGTACCAAAGAAGTACCAAAGAAAGCGTGGAGTATTTTTCGTCAAAATTCACGTTTTGTAACTTTAAAAAACACTCGTGGCATTGTCAACGAATCCAGCCAAAGACCCAGAAATACGAAATTTAGAGGAAAACTCATGCACTCCGGCAAAACGATATTCTATTGTAGGCGAGATCTCCTAGTTGATCTCGACATCCTAGCGCAAATTCATGTGAAGCTGGATAGAAGAACCTAAGGAGTGAATCTTGTCTATTTTTTAAGTATATTGGGAAGAATAAATACATATTATTATTCTATGTGGATGATATACTGATAGCTGGTAAAGATAATTCAAAGATAGATGACATCAAGAAGGAACTTAATAAATTATTCGGTATTAAAGACGGGTGCTATTAATGAAAATTTAGGTATGAAATTCACCTATGATTATGATAAAGGGATTATGTATAAATCCCAGGAAGGATTCATTAATGAATAAACTAACAAAGAATGGGATGATTATGAGTAAATATGTTAGTACTCCATATGTTGAAGGAAAAGATGAATCTGATGATAGATTGCTTGATGCAAAAGAGAAAAGGCATTATCGTAGTATTATAAAAACTTTAAACTATCTATCGAATGGAACCAGGCAGATATAACATATGCTGTTAATCGTTGTTCGGAGAAATGGACTAACTTCTATTTGTTATAAGTAACGAATATTCAATTAAAAAAATTAACATGAGTAGGGCACTCCGTAACAGTGAGACGAATCAAACGCCGTATCAACTTTATAACTCTAGGTGCCATTGTTCTAGGTATATAATGCATAGTTCTAGGTTTCTATAGTTTTGGCTGTAGGGCCGGACGAGTAAATGGGTAACAAGAATAAGAACAAGATGTGAACATTTCTAAGGTCCAGATTTTCCTACTGCAGTAGGATTATTACATTTCTCCGAACAACGATTAACAGCATGTGTTATATCTGCCATCACAGGCTTTTTTCGATTATAAATTCGTTTATTTACTTCTCGCGATCTGCTGAATCACCAAAAACATTAAGGTTCTTCCCAGAAAGTTTGTCAATTTGTTAGTGGAATGAAGTAAATTTTAAAAATAAGTGTAAAAAAAAATTAAAAAAGCAATTACCATTGGTCGTAATTAAATATTTATAACAATTTATAATTACTTACGAACACTTTGGCACATTTTAGAAAGAAAAAAAATGGAATTGATCTTTTTTTGTTTTCTTCCGGTAGATCAATGTAACAATGACTTTTAATCAGAATTTTTCATTGTTGAGTTAATTTAGGAGAGGAAGCGTAAAATTTAATGTTATTGTTTTCATCTATCAATGGTTCACAGAAATCTGGAAGATGGGAATCGTAAAGGAAGGGTAGGAAACTCTGGTTTTGAAGTACCTTGGCTGTAGTAACGAATAACAAGTGATTTTCTACGTGCTTTAACTTATCAGAAATATTTCTTAATTAAGAGCTATTGTCTTCAAAAATTGTTATGGGTTGAGCAGAGCAGCAACTGTTCATCCTATGCATTGCTTCCCAAATCTTGAAGTTTATTTGATTGATGTGTAGAAGTTGCAAGTGTATTTGAAAGCACTATGGTTTAGGCGCTAGGCTGCCGACTTGAAGAGATCTGGCCTTTTATAGAATATCGTTTTACCGGAGTGCCAAGAGTTCTTCTGTGCATTTCGTATTTCTTGGTCTTCAAGAAATTTTTCGTCACTACCTCCCCGTTCCGGGAGTTGGTTATTTGCGTGCCTGCTGCCTTCCTGGATGTGGTAGCCATTTCTCAGGCTCCCTCACCGGAATCGAACCCTGATTCCCCGCTACCCGTTACTACAATGGTAGGCCCATAACCTACCGTCGACAGTTGATAAGGCAGACATTTCAAAGATGCGTCACCGGTTGAGCAATACCGCGAGTTTTTTTAAATGTTACAGGACGTGAATTTTGACGAAAAAAAATTACAATCTTTCTTTGGTACTTTTTCTGTGCTGAAGGGCAAGTGGCATTCCATTAAAGTTATAGATAGCAGGCGGGATATGATAGGAAAAAAAATGGATTTCTGTGGACCATTGAGAGATGACAGCAATAACATTAAATTACACGCTTCCTCTCTTAATTTAACTCAACAATGAAAAATTCTGATTAAAAGTCATTGTTACATTGGTCTACCGGAAGAAAACAAAAAAAGATACATTCCATTTTTTTTTCTAAAATATGCCAAAGTGTTCATAAGTAATTATAAATTGTTATAAATATTTAATTACGACCAATGGTAATTGCTTTTTTAATTTTTTTTTACACTTATTTTTAAAATTTACTTGATTCCACTCACAAATTAACAAGCTTTCTGGGAAGAACGATAACGTTTTTGGTGATTCAGCAGATCGCCAGAAGTAAATAAATGAATTTATAATCGAAAAAAGCCTGTGATGGCAGAGAGTATGAGAAAAGTAAGACCTGAATTTTAAAACGTGGTTGATAGTTTAAAGAGGACACTTAAAAAATGTACGATGTTATCAGCAGTATATAAGAGGATTGAAAGGCTATTACTATCGAGGAGTGTAAGGGCTCTCCGGTGTTGATGACCGGGCATCGGAACGGTGGCCCTTCACATTCCTTTTTATTGATGAAGTTAATTTCCACTCACTTATTAGCAGTTACGTTCAAACTTAGTTTTAATGAATGTCCGAAGGATTTGGTTAAATAAAAAAATCGTATTTACAAAAAGTGACAGCAAATGTGACAAAAAAGAAGAATTGTGATTCAAGTGAATTAAGAGTTTAAACCCTAAAATGCCCACGAATAAAGTTTTACTTTTGGGTTGGGGGCTGCATAAAATTAGAAAAAAGCTGGGAACTTGAATCATATAGTGCGCTTATAAACATCCTGTTTAAACAGAATAAATACCTTCTTTTGGGTAGAGAGGTCTCTAAACACAATTGGCTATCTTTCGAATTTGTTCCTGGGAAAAGGTAACTTATCATTGCAGATTTGTGGACTAGCTTGTGGACTAACTTCTATTTGTTATAAGTAACGAATATTCAATAAAAAAAAATGAACATGAGTAAGGCACTCCATAAAAGTGAGACGAATCAAAAGCCGTATCAAATATAATTCTAGGTGCCATTTTTCTAGGTATATAATTCATTGTTCTTTGTTTCTATAGTTTTGGCTGTAGGGCCGGACGAGTAAATGGTAACAAGAATAAGAACAGTGGTGAACATTTCTAAGGTCCAGATTTTCTTACTACAGTAGGATTATTACATTTCTCCGAACAACGATTAACAGCATATGTTATATCTGACTGGTTCCATTCGATAGATAGTTTAAACTTTTTATAATACTACGATAATGCCTTTACTCTTTTGCATCAAGCAATCCATCATCAGATTCATCTTTTCCTTTGACATATGGAGTACTAACATATTTACTCATATTCATCCCATTCTTTGTTAGTAATTCATTAAAGAATCATTCCTAGGATTTATACATAATAGCTTCAATAATCATAGTTTATTTTCATGTCTAAATTTTCATTCATAGCACCCAAGTCTTTAATACCGAATAATTTTTTCAGTTCCTTCTTGATGTCATCTATCTTTGAATTATCTTTACCAGCTATCAGTATGTCATCCACTTAGAATAATAATATGTATTTATTCTTCCCAATAAACTTAAAAAATAGACAAGGTTCACTCCTTAGGTTCTTATATCCAGCTTCACAAAGTTTTTTCTTTAAAGTCACAAACCAATTTCGCCCGGATTGTTTCAAGCCATACAGAGATTTTAATAGCTTTAATCCGTTATATCCATCACTAGACAAATTAACTCCTTCTGAGGCCTCTAAAAATATATCCGTGTCCAAGTCACCATTTAAGTAGGCACTTCGTACATTACACTGATGAACTTTAAGATTGTATTTCACGCATAGACTTAATAATGTTCTTATTGTGCTCAAGCTAGGCGTTGGAGAATAAGTTTTTCGTCAAAATTCACGTCTTTTAACTTTACAAAACACTTGCGGCATTGCTCAACGAATCCAGCAAAAGACCCAGAAAATACGAAATTTACAGGAAAATTCATGCACTCCGGTAAAACGATATTCTACTGTAGGCCAGATCTCAACTCGACAGCCTAGCGCCTAAACCACACGGCTATAATCCCACGCTGCTCTGCTCAACCAATAACAATTTTTGAAGACAATTGCTTTCAATTAAGAAATATTTCTGATAAGTCAAAGCACATAGAAAATCACTTAGTCGTGACTAAGGTACTTCACTCCCAGAGTTTCCTACCCTTCCTTTACGATTCCCATCTTCCAGATTTCTGTGGATCATTGATAGATGACAAAAATAACATTAAATTTTACGCTTCCTCTCTTAAATTAACTCAACAATGAAAAATTCTGATTAAAAGTCATTGTTGCATTGATCTACCGGAAGAAAACAAAAAAAGATCCATTCCATTTTTTTTTAAATGGGCCAAAGTGTTCCGAATTGACTATAAATTGTTAAAAGGATTTAGTTATGACTACTTGGTAATTTTTTTTTTTACGCTTATTTTTAAAATGTAACTTCATTCCACTCATAAATTAACAAGTTTTTTGAGAAGAACCCTAATGTTTTTGGTGATTGAGCAGATCGCCATAAGTAAATAAATGAATTTATAATTGAAAAAAGGCTGTGTTGTCAGAGAGTATGAGAAAAGTAAGATCTGAATTTTTAAAAGTGGTTGATAGTTTAAAGAGGTGAATTATAAAAAGTATGATGTTATCAGAAGTATTAAGTAAGAGGATTGAAATAGTAATACTATCGAGGAGTGTAAGGGCTCTCCGGTGTTGATGACGTGGTGTGTGCCGTACATGTCAACGACGCATCGGAACGTGGGCCCTTCACATTCCTTTTTATTGATGAAGTTCATTTCCACTCAACTATTAGCAGATATGTTCAAACTTCAAGGAATAATTACCTTCTGTTGGGTAGAGAACGTATTTTTAAATGTAGGGCTATTCCAGAATAACAGCTATGTTAGAATATCAGTATAAAGTAATAGTAACTCTAGCGTATACGTATCTAAATAATAACACTAACAGCATATTTGAGAATATGTATGATTTTTTTTTATTTTATAACTGACATAAAATAAATAAAACTTAGTAAATATCTTACTTATGGTAGGTCTTCTGGCTTAGTGGTTAGAGTCGCCGACTGCTGCTTGGATACTCTGGCTTCAAATTCCATAATTTTTCTTTTAATTAAATTACTATCTTCTAAATGCTTACATTATTTTCGTAAAAATTCATGTCTTGTTACATTTAAAAAAACTCACAACATTGCTCAACGAATCCAGCAATAGACCCAGAAATACGAAATTCACAGAAAAACTCTTGTACTCCGGTAAAACGATATACTATTGTAGACCAGATATCCTGAAGACGACAGCCTAGCGCCGTAGACCTAACGGATACACCTGCAACTTCTACACATCAATGAAATAAATTTCAAGATTGTGGGACGCAATGCATGGGATGAACAATTGCTGCTCTCTTCAACCCATATCAATTTTTGAAGAAAATAGCTTTCAATTCAGAAATATTTCTGAAAAGTTAAAGTACATAGCTAAAATCATTTAGTCGTGTTTACAGCCAAGGTACTTCACTACCAGAGTTTACTACCGTTCCTGTTTTTGTAAATACTAATTTGTTAAAATATGTTTTAATATAACCACTGTTAATTATATGATTATTATTTTCAATTTCTATCCCTTTTTTTAAAGTATATATTTTTGAATGTACGCCTATTCCAGAATAACATAGCTACGTTATAATATCAGAATGAAGTACTAGTAATCCTAGCGTATACATATCTAAATATTAACAGTAACAGCTTATTTGATAATATGATATGATTTTTTTATATATTTTATTACTGATCGAAAATAAATAAAACTTAGTAAACAGCTTACATATGGTAGGTCTTCTGGCTTAGTGGTTAGAGTCGCCGACTGCTGCTTAGATACCCTGGCTTCAAATCCCATAATTTTTCTTTTAAGTAAATTACTATCGAAATCATTTTTGAATTTTTTTTTATTAAATGTTGTTTCTAATATGTTTTAATCTAACCACTATTATTATTAGAAATAAAAGCTAAAAATCAGCATTATGTCCTATACTTAAGTTTGTAGGCTTTGCTAGAACCACATTTTTGGAAATATCTAGGAAAACTATCGATATAAAAAGAAATGCACATGAGGAGGGCATACCATAAGAACAAGACGAATCAAATAACATATCAAATATAATTCTAGGTGCCATTGTTCTAGGTATATAATTCATTGTTCTAGGATTCTATAGTTTTGGCTGCAGGGCCGGACAAGTAAATGCTAACAAGAATAAGAACAAGATGTGAACATTTCTAAGGTCGAGATTTTCGTTTTGGCTAGTTCCATTTTAATTATTTTTGATACAGTTTTCGAATGTAATGTTTTGAACTAGTTTGCAAAATTTCACACAAAAATATGCAACAGGGCTCGAGATATGAGCAGCCAAAACTTAACGATTTAACATGGCAAAGAAGCACTTGAATCACTGAATTTTACAGTAATCTGAAAAGTGTATTTACTTCAGATAAAAACCTATCCCAATATTTCCTTAAAATTTAGTAAAATCCTTAATTAAGAAATACATAGGTGGTATTTCCCATACCAAAGTTGGTGATGACACACCGAAGATCCGACGTTTTAAATAAAGGCTACTATGAACCCCAAATAAGCTACTGAACTTGCGATTCATGTCAGAGAATTTACTTATGAATGAGATGGTTGATACCACAATTATTTTTATGAAACTGTTAAGGACTTCCAAATTTAACTACAAAGAAGAAATTATTTACTTACCATTCTGTATGTGTCTGCTAAAACTTTCTCCTTAATCTTTGTTGAACGATGACCAATAAACATTTAAAGAGGAGAAAGAGTAAGAATGTTTTATTTTTTTATTCAGAGTGCATCTTTACTATAAATGCCTATTTTAAAATCAACCACGAACTGCTGCTGAAGAACTATTAATAGAGTGACTATTTAGTTCTGAAGCTACATTCTTTCTCTATCTAACACATTTCAATATTAATATAAGTCGGCGTCTTTAACCACTAAGCCAGAAGACGTACCATAAGAAAGCGGTTTATTAAGTTTTATTTAATTTAGATCAGTTTTAAAATCAAAAAAATGATAAAAAAATTAACAATTATACTATTAGTGTTAATATTTGGATACGTATACGCTAGAATGACTATTCCTTTATACTGATAATGTAACGTAGCTAGACTATTCTGGAATAAGTCTACATTCAAAAAATAAGTACTTTAAAAAAAGTGACAGACATTGAAAATAATAATAATAATAATAATATTAGTGATTACATTAAAACATAGTTTCTCAAACCCAAAAAAAGTGTCAACCAATTAATATTTACAAAAAGTCAAAGCTGGTGTGACATAAAAAGGAAAATTATGATTCAAGTTTATTATAAGTTGAAAACCCTAAAATGCCCACGGATAAGTTTTAATTTTTGATTGTAGCTAAACAAAATTCGGAAAAACAAGAAACTTTAATCATATAATGCCCATATTTGGTAAAGAAGGGTCAGAAAACTAAGATATACGCGGGTATCAGTCTGTTTTGTCGAATAAAATGAGTGAATAACTGAACATTCCTCTGAGAAAGTTCACATAGAACCTTCATAGATGTTACCAAAATACTTTTATCATAAACATAAAAATTAAAATCTTTTTTAATAATTTTTGACTGAAATATATATTTTTTTTAAATTAAAAATACTTGCGCTTCTAATTAAACGTGCATATCAAGAGTTTAGTAAAAGAACCAAATTTTCGAAAATAAGTTCATTAAGCAGAACCTATCCCTAAAATGCGGAAATTCGTTAGTTTAATTCTATTTTCATTAAACTGTGCTAGTTCACAAATCTCCAATGATAAATGCCTTTTCCCAGGAACAAGTTCGAAAGATATATATTTAGATATTTTAGTTATATTTCGAGACCTCTCAAACAAATAGAAGGTATTATTTCGTTGATTCAGGATGTTTATATGGGCACTATAAGATTCAAGTTCCTTCCTTTTTTCTAATTTTATGTAGCCTACAACCCAAAAGTAAAACTTTTATTCTTGGGTCTTTTAGGGTTTAAACTCTTATTACACTTGAATCACAATTCTCCTTCATTGTCATACTAGCTGTGACTTTTTGTAAATACGAATTTTTTATTTAACCAAATCTTTTTGGACATTGATTAAATCTATCTTACAAAAGATTTAACGTGCGTTAGTACATTTACACAGTAAAATAAAACAAAGAACGCACATAACTAGACAAAACACAAATTCACTGAGCTATTTT